>JACXII010000676.1:0-28519 GCA_014737395.1 Bombus waltoni
ACGATTCGAGAAAAATAATGTAAAACAGAGTGAAGTTCGTATTAGGTTGTCCCGAAAGTTTCTTTCCTTCAATAAGGAAATAATAGATGCACAACCTCCTTTCGTTTTATATTATTTCATCGAATCGTCTGCGATCCATTTTGTTCTATTTCTATTATTATCGTCACACACGATTCGAGAAAAATAATGTAAAACAGAGAACGTGCATCCATTATTTCCTTCAAAGACGAAAGAAACTTTTAGGACAAGCTAATAAAATCGAAGCGAGGAAGGCTGAAAGTTTTCTCGTTCAGCGCACAACCTAACGAACGGGGTTGATCGCGACAAGCAGAAATTAAGTCTGCTTTCGAACGGGGCATTCGTTCGCACTAAAGTAACGAGCAATCGCGTATTCCGTCACATGTGCCTTTTTCCTCGGTGGCACGTGCTCCATGTCCGGGGGATCGGCTGCAGGGGTGTGCCTGCTGGTGGCAAGAGGGTAGATAAGCATCGAGAGTCATCTGGTCTAGTCGTGGCGCATCATTAAAACGTTACATGGCGAGCCAGGCGGCTAGGCGGGGGACTGATTCACTCATTGAATTAATTGGACATGTACGGGCGAGGGTCGTTCTGATGAGACACATTGGGCATCAGGTTTCTTCGCTTTCAATATAGTTAATGACGTGACTAACTCTCCTTGAACTCATCGCGCCCTCTCTAAAGGTAAAAATTCTAGAATCCAGAATGTTTATTTCGACGTTGCCCTCTATATCTGCAACACCAACGCCGCTGTGAGTCGATCGTTCAACTCTCGACGACGACGATAATCGTTAACGCCACCGAAGCTAATTAATCGTAATCGGCTGTAGATAGTACCCTTGGTAGCCAATAAGAAGATGGCAAAATTAAGATAAACCTCGAACGATAGTTGCTCCCTCCGTACACCTTCCCCTGATCTCGTTTCGTTAATTTTCATGGATCGGTTCTTGTTGAGTGACTCATCCATCTGGTTCACATCGTCGCAAATGACGACTACTGACGGCGAAAGCTGTCACATACTGTTCGATATTCGTTGCCACTGAACGATACACGGCGAGGTAGACAGACGGAAACGCGTTCCACCGGAAGATCGGTCCAAGTGTCATCTGGCCGGAGAAGGGGTCAGGTAGACGATGGCGAGAAGATAAGGTCTCGTCACGTTTACATCGAAGGAGCTGGTCCGCTGGTAGCCGATGTCTAACGCACAACACGCGTCTCTTAATGACGCCGGAGGATGGTAAAGCTGGAATTATGGTAGCCTCGGCCCCCTGTCGCGAACGATCGAGCAGGTAGACACGATGGTTCGTGGCTAGGCTGACGAGTCTCCGCACTCTTCGCTACACGCTATTCGCGCGTTGCACGAAAACGAACGCATGCAACGAGCCATTTGACGAACGGTGTCCTGGTGGCTCTACGTGACGAAAAGTGGGTGGCCGTGGCTGGTCCGTGGAGGTTAATTGGCCCGTCTAAACGAAAAATACAACGGTGTATATTTAGTTGGGCCGGCCGACTGGAACGAAGGAGACGTTAAATCGGCGTACAAAGTAACCGTTTGTAAAAACGCACCGGCGTCGATGTATCTCATAAACGCGTAAATACGGCTCGTTTTACGAGTATATAAAATCAGTGCCACGCCGGTACTCGGTGGACGACCTCGAGCTTGTTCCGCGAGGCCGTTCCATATTTTTCGTGTGATCCAGGATACGGGAACGAGGAAGATAAGCGCAAGGATCGAGAGACGGCGAACCGTTAATCCGGCCAGAGGGTAATAAAAAAGTCCCCAGCGAAGTCGCTCGTCCGATATTTTACGCGCTGTAAGCCGGATTCGCGTGGTGACCCAGGCCGAAATTGCATCAACGTGCAAATATTCCCCCCCCCCTTTTCTCGCCATTCTCTGTCTCGTTCGCGGGATAATCGTAACTCGCTTATACACACCCACCTCTTTGTATAGCAAATAAACCGTGTTCGCTGGTAGCCTCGTACCTGTCCGTGGTGATTCTTGCCTTCCGGTGCTTTGACAGAACGTCGGAATTTAGCGGCTAAGAGGACGAAGGGAAAAGCTGTGTACGCAGGGCGAAAGAGACGGGAAAACACAGAGGAGTTTGGCAACAGCGTTTAAAGGGACCAGGCATCCATTCTGGCACTCTTATTGTGAACTGTATGGGCATTCTCTATGGCTCAACGCCTACAATAATCTCGTTACGATTGGAATCAGGGGGCCAGCGTGGCCCTCGGGCTTTGACAGCAACACAATGCAAGGTGCTTTGTCCAGAATCGTTGTGCGGACCAACACCGATCACGGGTATAATGTCTCTCGTGCATCTCGAACTGTGGGATTTTTCTCGCATCCCGGGGGCAACCATCGCAAGAGGAATTTACCTTTCTCCGTTCGAGCCGTCGGTGACGCAACTTGGCGTTCTATTCTTGTCTCGTTGCCCGTTCGAAAGTGTTTCGACGGCTGTTTGGGAAAATATGGAGATGTCTCGCAGGCTTTCCCCGGGAATTTTTCTCCAAACGGCAGCACGAAGCTTCCACAGCTGGAACGTCGGTTCATCCAGTATGCTATTCTTCGTCCCGTTTCACATCTCTCGCCCCGTGAGAGAACCAGCTTAACGTTGGATCCGCCGCGAGGCGAGATTCTAATGGAGGACTCAATCACGGAAGAAAAGAGTCCTTCGTAGAAAGGCAGATCGCGATTGATTTCTGTGAATTGTTCCTCGAGGCGAGGTTCTTCTTCTCGTGAGGGACCTAACCTGGCGATCCACGTCGCGTCGTGAAAATAGGAAATCCACGGTTACTCGGCTCGCTGCGAGCCTCTCTGCTTGAAATTTCAAATTAACCAGCCCCACTGTTCCAGCATTTGTTCCACTAATTTCAATTTTAATATTATGCGCCTACACGGACGGTCGACCCCTTTCGTAGGCGATAATTCAACTACGTACGAAGGGATGACCGACGTCGGTTTCCTGCCCGAGCCTGGCATACGTGATCGCCCCGTTTTTAACGAACAGAAGCGTACTGTCATCGCTATGCATCGCGGTTTCAGTCGCAGCATGTTGCGTTTCACCAACTGACACGAGCAACGCTCTTATGCCGTGCTCGACCCGTCTAATACGGTAATTGTAGGCCGATTAATTTGACAAAAACAAGTAGCAGCCGGTCGGCCGAGCCTACCATACCGGCCATGAAATTGATACTAATGAATCGAGCCCATTCATTACCTCGTCCGATGTCGTTCGTGGATGACGATGCGCGTTCGATCGATCTATCAACTGGTTCCTCCTGTACCTCGTTTGCTACGAGAAAATTCCACCCGTTCCATTAACGAAGATATACGTCGACAAACCTATCGCCCAAATTGGCCGTTCTCTTCCGATCAATCGCACGTTGGTTGAAAAATGACGATGGCTTTCCATCTAACGAACGCGTGTAACGAGTATCTACAATTCGTACGCTAACGAGACTCGGCCCTTATCTCGCGGTTACAGTAAGCTTTAACCGATGAACGACTCGATTTTCCGCCGTAATCGCGATAACACCCCGTCAATTGCAGGTTCTCGTTACGCGAAAATTCTCGTGGCGTTGGCCAGCGGCAGGCGATCCCGCGCGCAACAATCCCCGCCAGTTAATATCTAACCCCCATGATTGTAGTCAATTGAAGAGGCCGACGTTATCAGATCTTGGGCGCGTGCCCATATGCCGTCTCCCACCACATGGCGGTGTTCGTTGTTGCCTTCGTGGCGTACTATGGCCACCACGAGCGGAACAGAGACGAGCATGGTCCCCTCGAGGTTATGACGTAGCGTAGCGTGGCACGGTGTGGCGTGGTGCGGTGTGGCGTGGCGTGGCGGGCACGGTGATCGCGTCGCTTCACCGTACAGTACGCCACCACGCCGGTATCATGGCGATCTACAAATATATTACGTGCATTATGCGTACGCTTCTATTTATGCGTTCCATGGCCATGTCCACCGGCGCAAACGTGGTAGTCCCTGGCTGGTTCTAGGTAGTGGACAGCATATGTCGCGCGGCACGATAACCGCTATGCAAATTCCAGCGCGCAGCATCCACCGCCGTTCGTCGTCCACCGCTCGCTTGACGAACGCCGCGCGTTACTTTCCGCTCGGGTACAAACGAAATCGCCGGTCCCGCCGATGGCACTCGCGTCATTAATTATTTGGCCGCGGTGAATCGGCCACGGCGAGGCCGTGTGCCGCTGGAAACGGCCGCCTGGCTACTTTGGCGTCTCCGATTATTTATCAAACGATAACGCCTGGATCGTTGCTAGGATAGAAGGAGCGGGAGCAGGCTGAAACCTTGTTGTTCCCCACGCTTTTGCGTAGCGTTAATAACCGCCTGCGTTTTCCTGGAAAATTCCACCGCGACGTGTAACCCAGCGGGTACGTGTACGAGACGGTGCCGCAATAACTTGTGCACGACTAAATCTGGTAACTCGAAGAGTTACGAGAGTTTGCGGTGATAAAGGTAGATGTGTCTCTGGTAATGTATGGCAGAGTTCAGCGTTAGGACGTAAAAAGGACGAGGTCTCTCGGCGAAGTATCGGGAAGGAGTATCGACGCTAGGAACCGCACGTACCTGACACTCGAACGCGGCCCGAAGAGGTCCGGGGGATAAAGGTAGCCTCCACGAAGAATTCCGCGGCTCCCACGTGAAGCTATCAAATGTCTGACGAATGGGCAAGAATGCCGTGCTATCAAAGGATCTGGCCTCCTCCTCTCTTCCTCTTCGCGTAAATGCGCGTGTGCAGGGAAAAAGAAGGAAGACCTGGGGATAGAGGGGCAGATGTGGAAGAGGAGCGAGCGAGGAAGGGAGCAGGCGATGTCTTAAGACAGGTAGCGGACACAAAGGGAACCGGACACTCGCCTACGCCTGGCTATTTTATTCCATGCCTCGTCGTGTACTTAAACCCCTCTCGCCTTCCATACGGATCACCTTGAGAGGATACCTCCTCACAGGTGCATCCGAATGCCTACTAAATATCCTGTAATTATATGCCCTGCACTGACAGGTTTCATCTACCTGCGCCAATCTCGGATATCCAGACGATGCAACGAGTGTTTGCAGAGCGATACTTGCGAGGACGAGCCTCCAACGTGGCTTCCCTTGCGTCTTCTTCGAAAGAAACATTGGTCGTGAGAGCTGTACATGCTAGATTTTATCCCTAGAATATTTCGTTCCTATCTGTCAGGGCATCGAACGACTGCGACAAATAAACTGCGGATATTCGTGTCTTTGTGGAACATTTGAACGTACGGAATTAGGTTTACGATCTATCAAGACACCCAGTAGTTACGTATCAGCGACTAGAAAAGAAATTGTGTGATACGCACAAATTTGAAAGGATTTCCACTCGTAACGGAACGAGTCTGTAGCACGGAGTTTGCTGATCTCCAAAAATCTCCACAGTCTCGACGTAATATCTGTCTATAACCCAAGCAAGTTCTACGCGTCATTCAGAATCCACCCCCTACTGCTGTCCGATATTCTTCGAAAGAGCATAACGCGAAGTCGCCAGAGGCGATCGCGAGCTGCCCTCGATCCGTTTCACTGGCAGCGTGCACGCGGCGAAACGCCTAGCGCGGACGGCACTTAGGCGAGAAAAAGGCGAGTGTAAGTGCAGCTCGTGGCCGCGGTTACGTGTCCGCTTCGGCGTTTACTACTTACCGGGCGAGTAGGCCACCCACGGCGCCATCTTATCCGGGATCTCTCTCTCTCTCTCTTTGGGCAGCGGCGTGGAGGAGATACGCGCGAGTGTTATGAGTCGGTACTCATCCTCCGCGTCTCGCGCACCGACCGTTTAACCGGCCGTCTTCCAGCCGACTTCTCAAGTTCCATATCCTGTTCGAAAAGTCCGAGAATCCCTGGCGCATTGTTTATCTTCGTTGAAGGGGTGGAGGCAGTGTACGCGGGTTGATACGAGCTGGCCCGTTTTAAGTGTTGCGCAATAACGTCTCGTGGCATCGCGGCCGCTCCTAAGATCGTCGTTTTATGCCGGCAGTAAGGTTCCGTGATCGTCGATGCGCACGCCTTTTACCAAGGGTATCTATGGGCGCAGGTAGGTTTCTCGTGCGCCGAGGGAAACTTTAAACGACGAGGGGAAACCTTAGGCCCCTAGATCCTAAACGAAATCGTTCGATTCGTTATCTCGTGCTCGAGAACGCTGTCGTGAAACGAGGTTCCGGACTCCCGAGCGGTTTGTCACATGCAAATATATATATATATAGTTTACCCTGGTCGAGCAACGAGGAGGAAAAAAGAACGTTTTACTAGGTGCACGGTAACGACGCATATAAATACGTAATGAGCGACGTGTCGAACCCGAGGAAATCGGTCGGCCGAGATCAGAATTAGTTGATAGGGGGCATAGCTTGTATTCAGCAATGTGGAAAAATGGATACGCGGCGGGGATTGTACTCGTTCTGGGCAACCTTCGGGTGAGAAGGTTGGCAATAGAAAATAGAAACAGTCTTCGACCTCGATTATCGGACCGTGCGGCAAGCGACACACGGTTGCTCCGGCATGTGCCGTCTCCACGGTATCCTTTTATCAGCGATGGAATTTACGAGAAACCACGCCTCGTTCTCGCCGCGAAGGATCGTAATTTGGTGCGGCCGGTTGGCTGGTACCGACACGGCGGATGAGTTAGCGCAGACGAGGCGAGAGAACGAGGCGTTTCCATCCACGGGGAATTAAAATATTTCGACGCGCCGACAGAAGGGGTTATCTCTCGGCGAGGCGAGGTCTTACGGCGCACGCCGATGGCTAATGGAACGAGCCCCGTGAACGTACCGCCGCGCGTTGGTTCAGGTGGTTACAGGACCGTGTACGTGCGCCGGTGGTCTCGCCGGAAAGAGATCTCTATCGCACCTGCTTCAGGCAGAGACTGCTTCTAGCTTCGTCGTAAAAATGCGTAATTACGATGAAAGTTACGAGGCGAACGAAACAACCGCCGATGATCCGCTCGGCTCGTGCGCACTGCGCGCGGCGGATATTGTTAATACTTTGTCGCGAGCAGCCGTGCTTGTTTTGTCGTAAATCATACGATGGACACGTTGGAACGAAACGTTGGACGAAAGTCCATGGGAACTGGGTGGGAGATCTTGGCTTTCTATCGCGATAATTTGCTGGCTAACGACGTTAGCGAATTGACGGCGCGTACAGTTTTACGTATCGCGCAGTTTTATCGTGATAATCAGGTGTCTAGTAATTTGTAAAATTTGTTCGTAGTTTCATCATGAACCTCGCGCGTCTCGCCGATATCGATGATATTGGTTCAACTGTACAGCAGAGTGTTCTCGAGTTTGACTGGACAATACGATGTTTTCCCGTAGTTTCTAATTCGTAGTTAATCTTGCAGTGTTTTCCCAAGACGACAGAAGGCCCTTGAGAACAGTCTCTAGGAGGATCGTAGTAATCACATGTACAAATATTCGTGTTGTGCACGTGGCTGTAGATGATCCGTTGCGTTTTTCTTGTAGACACGTTCCGAAATTTTGGTAATCCCTTGGAAAACACCATGTGGGCACCGATTACCGCGCTAGGCTATTTATTAGGTAGAGAAGAACAGACCTCGGACCATCGGCCATAGACCGAGCGTAAATTAATGGCTAATTCTTTGGTAAACCGTGAAACGTAGACCACGCGTCTCGCTTCTTTTTGGGCCGCGCGCAAGAGGCGCTATCGAGAGCCGACAGACGGTCCACGCGCTGCAACGCGAGCGTAGAACCAATCCATTAACACCGTGTCGAACGTTTAGCCAGTGTTCTCGATGCCCGAGTAACGCGTAAAAATTCGAGGCCGATCATCGTCGAAACGACGACGCCTTTCGCCGAGCTGCCCGAAAGATCATTCTCACCCGACGCTAGCAGGTAAATTTCGTCCGAGCTCCGTTTTCACGAATAGAAGAATCTCTTCACCTTTCGGTGTTCGAATTCAGTTTCGTGAAATAAACGGAGATTCGAACGATATTTGTACGAGGGAAATTTCACGGGAAATTCTTCTTCGCAGCGTAGCTTCTCCTCTTCCGTAACGCTGAAAGAGCTACACGCATCTTCGACAATGTGTCGTCGATCTTGCCTACTGACTAGCTGCAACTAAACTCTATTTAGAGTCTCGTTGTGCTACGTTCCTAGGACGGTACCGCCCACAGGATTGGACAATGGTCAATGGAACGTCCGGTTCCCTGGCACAGGTGGCCGCCCTATGCACGCTATTGCGCGTTGCTTCCTTTGCTGTTCGTTTCTTTGGTTTGCTGGAGAGCGGAAATTTTCGCCAAACGCGTGCGTAGCTACCGTGCGACGCGACATTCTTCCAAGCTCGCTGCAGTCTCGAATGTAACACGGTACGTCGGAACGGTGCGATCGAACGAAGGGAACACGTAATCGATCGTCCGGATTGTTCGTCCGACTCGCCTCTGGCTTGAGAGGCAACGAAGGTTGCGTCTCGATCTTAGCGATCTCGCGGAGACGTATGCAGGCGAAATGGGTGCCACGAGCGTTGGAGAGTTGGTAAGGCCGAGGCCACTCTACGTGGTTGTCATGAAAGGCAGCGGTAAGTGCGCGAGAGTGTTAAACCGAGTTTTCACGCCGAGTTGATAGGCAGATCGCTCTAGGATAGTGCGTGGACGCGTGGGCGTCTGGTGGTAAAGATACCGGTTTACGATGCCACTAAAGTTGCACTCGCCGCGTAATCTGCAACCTTTTTTATCCGACACGCCTTTCTGCGTGCGAGGGGTCGACCGGCCAGCAGACGATGCTCCGAGGTCCAATCGAATCGAGGGCAACGATTTTTTTTCGCCGTGCCCCTCCACCCCACGCGAGAACGTTTCCCTGTATCTCGTCGAAGCCGAAGGCTGAACGTCGTAAAACGGGGCCCGATCAAGGTTCAGATACACGCGACAAATGATGTCTTTCTTCTTATTTAATCACCTGCCGTGGCTTTACAACTACCGGGGCCGACGCGATATTTACGATCCACGAGGACACCCAGTGCCTGCTTTAAGTAGTATAGTCGCATCTTGCCGGGATCGAATCCAGCTTTCCGTATCTGCCTCGTGTTCGCGGTATACCGCTCCTCTTCGTTCGTCCTGCTGCTCTCTCTCTTTCCCCCTCGTTAGCCGGCTTCGAAAGTTAATTGATTCGAAATCGATGCTACAGATCCATTCGTGGCTCGCGTACAAGCCGGGCGAAAAGTGCTCTCGTAATTTTTCACGAGAATTATCTGGCCTCGTGGCTCGAGTTCCGCGTGCACGATGCACCGGTGCAACGTTACAGGTACTACAGGTACCTGGAAACGGCGGAACAAGCCAGAGCCCCGAGGTTGCCCACGTTAGAGTCGTACCTTAACCAAAGATATCTTTATCGGGACGAAGCATCCGCGTAGCCGCGTTACGGCTTGATCGCAGCCTGCTCTTCGGCCACGTTTCGCTACGTTTCGATAACCCTGCAGGCGCGTTCTAAAGCCGCTGCACGAGGATCGGCCGCGGCCGAGAAAGAGGAGCACGAGAAACAGAGAGGCCGAGCGTGGCTTTAACCGATGGAATACCGGGTGGAGCACTCTAGGCAAATACTCACCTGCGTGCAACGTTGGTGCTGCGCGTACGCACGCACTCGTGTATGTAAAGGATCCGATAGACGCTAAGGGAGGATAGGCGGGCAGTCCGTGGAGAGGAGAAGCAAAGTGGCCAGCGATGGAGGAAAGGGGAAGGAAAGCGAGACGTACCGGGCGTGCATTACCTTCTGAAGAAGGCGCGACTCCCAACGACTCTATATAACTGCTTTAGATAAGGATTGAGTAGACACCACTACGTGCAATGCCGTTTTACATAAACCTTCTTCTTATACTGTTGCGTTCGCGCCTTCGTGCTTTTCTTTCGCTTCGTTCTTCTTCCTCGGCTTTCGTCTTCTTCCCCCTTGCTCCTTCCATTCGTTCCTCTTTCCGCTTCCTCCTTTAGCTCGCTGGCCTCATCCTTCGACCACCATTGAGATGTACATGCACGAGAACCTTTATCGAATCACCTACGCTTCGAAGGCACGTGCTCGTAAGTGCAGCGCGTTAAGACTCCAAGTGCTCACCGACACCACGAGCCTAACCATTCTCGGCACTATCCTGCAACAGCCCAAGGGGATATCCGTGAAATCTCAGTGGGAGGTTGGAACAATTTCGCCGGTGGAAATCGTTGAATTAGTCTAAAGTCTAAAGGTTGCTCTCGGAAGTCTGTTCTCCTTGCCTGTCATCGTCGCTTTCTTTCGTTTCCGCTTACACGCCTGTGACATATCCACTCACAACGTAACACGTGGTGTACATAACGCGTGCGTACACACGTAACGCGTAACGGATCGGTGCATCCACGAATTCTCGATGCTACGACGCTCCTCCTATCGAGCCAACGTATCTATGTCGTACACCGATCTCGAAGATTTCCTTTACGACCAATCAATCTATCGTAGAATCCTGAACGAGTCGTTAGTTAGGCCGGCTTGCGTCACTTCTCATACGTAGACGAGCAGAGAGAGAGAGAGAGAGAGAGAGAGAGCAATTAAAAAAAATAACAGATATCTCTTCCTAGTTTCCCAAGACCCAACCGCGACGGGCGGGTCAAACGAGGGAGGAGACTTTACATTTAAGATTAAGTTTAGGATCGAGTATACACGACGATCCGATCGTAATCGTCCTTGCGATCGGGCCGCTAGATCTCTCAGGATCACGACAGCCCTCTAATTGCTGCATTATAATTACAAATGGACGGTTATATGCGGCGTGGAGCAATAATCGTGGGGCCACGGCCGTCGCGTCATTTATTTGCATTTCCACTTAGGTGTCTTCCGTGACCTTTCCAGCTTCCGCGCTCTAGACATTGTCGAATCAGCGGAGAGGATGGGCGCGACACGCGAATCGACCCGATACGATCTCCACGCCCAAACGACAGCCAGACTATTAGAAAACAACGAGGCTGTAGAGAGCTACGAGCGAAACACCCGACGCTCCCAGCACATCGCTCTATTTTCTACATTGATAGCTTCTCGCAGACGTCGTTTAGCTTTCGGTTTTTATCTCTGGCTACCGAGTTCCAGGATCTGCTTGCTCGCTGTATCGCCGTAATGATTACACGAAAGTTTAAGAAAGCGAATACGCATTGATGTTGAGATTGCAAGAGTCATTCAGACGCTTGGTAGTTTTCCATACGAACGAGGAAGCCACGAAATCTCAGTTTCAAAATTCGCAAAGCCTTCAAACACAAAGTGTTAGGTTGTCCCGAAAGTTTCTTTCCTTTCGTATTTGGAAATAATAGACGCACAACCTCTTTTCGTTTTATATTATTTTCACGAATCATCTACGATGCATTTCCTTCTATTTCTATTATTACGATCATACACGATTCGACGAAAATAATATAAAACAGAGTACGCGGTGCGTCCACTATTTCCTTACAAAACGAAGGAAACTTTTGGGACAACTTAATATATAGACACTGGTTAGTTAAAGAATTTTGGGTATATAAAGAGAAAGAAAATAATTCTTCGTTCGAAAAAGGACATTGTGATAACGCGTATGTGAGTTGTTTGGAATGTTGAGTAATTCTACAAATAGAAAAATATAGAAGCGTGATGATATATTCCAAACATTACTTTTTAAAATTCAGCTCGAAGGTTATTGTACTAAATATTATTATTTGTGAAAGTAAATTCTCCTTTTCCTGAAAATTGAACAGTAATCATGTACCTATTAAAATTGAGAAATTCATAAAAAGTAGAATTGATCAATCTGGCTTCTGAGAAATTCATACATAGAAGCTAATCTATAGTAGATTTCCTCGAGAAATAGATCCATAGATCCGATAATAGATCCATAATTCGAGGGTGGAAATATTAAACGATGTAAATGCTGGAAATTTATTTTACCAGTTACATAATTTCTCCATCGTCACGAATCAGTTTCCTGCCAAGAAAACGGATATAGTTACACGGTGACAAGGGAACCGCTACGCAGAATCGGTTGGAGCTGTTCCCTTTCTTGTACTTTGGACCTTGCGTCGTGTTTTACGGGACAAGCTGTGGAATTCTCGTTCTTGGCCGATTCTGTTGTTTCATCGCCGCCGTTGTAACGGCGGAATGGTGAGATTTCGGGGCAGCAATATCATTTGGCGGGTGCGGGGTGATGAAGAGGATCGGGAATTCTGGGCGTGGGCTCGCGACATGCACCAGGATTCACGTCGACCGGATGGAACATCGCGCTCATTTGTGCTGGCACGATGCTGCGTGTTCCTGCGAACCCGGCGGCAGTTCCTAAAGCGATTTCAGAGAAAGGGTAATCCGGTTGACGTTGTCATTTACTTCGACCTGTCCTCGTCGTTCTGTTGCTCGCCAAAGCACTTCGACTAAGATAAAAGCGAATCGACGGATTGTCTCGCGATTAATATACAAGCGCGTCTCGGCATACGAAAAACGATTGGGAATAAGTTAGAACGCGGACAACTTTCGATATTTTTCTGACGACAAAATGAAATATATGTTTCTTGCTTGCTCTCGCGCTGTAACGAAGATCTGTGCGTTAAAATTCAGCAGACGTGTATTTGGTTTCGAGCAACGTAGTTGAAAATTCGTGTACGATCGATCGAAGCGCAAACGCGAATGGCTGTAGTTGGTTATCGATATTTATAGAATCCTCCGCTCGATGCGTCAGATGTAGTTTCGTCTGCTTGCTTCCTAATACGTAAATCCCCATTTTTCTCCCCACGACTTCATTGCGACTACCGTGGCTGGCAAGACACGTGTCGTATCGAGAAGTGCATGCCAGGAAACGGCAGACTTCCGTATATAACGTCTAAATCCTACTCAAGAGGGTGTTTCCATGCGATAGCGCGTGCCACGGGGTGATTCCCATTGGCGTCTCTCTTTCCTTCCTCTTATTCCGAACATCGACGTGCGAGCGAAGATACGAAAAAAATCCGAATCCTCCAATTCGAAAGGTCGAAGAATTTGTCGAACTCTCGTATAATTCGCGCAACGTGCGTACATCGTGGAAAATTTCAACGTATCGCAGCGACGTCCAGCTCGCAATTAAAAAGTAAGGAAAAACGGTCGACTCGTCGGCCACAAGATCGACGATAATTGCGTGCGATTTTCCCTGAAATTGCTATCGGTCGTTGCCTGTGAACGTCGGTTCGTGCTCGCCGAGTTCGAGGAAGGCGAACCTTCCTTCGAAACTCTCGATCCTCCCTCGCAACGGCTCGGCTAGTCCGTGGCGAAGCAGAAGGAACGAACTGATTTACATACTGGCTACGCCACTGCTCTCTGGCTTTGGTGCGGGGGAGAAAACACATGTGTGCGCGGCGGCGCGGCGAGACGAACGTGTGCACGAGCGTGCACCGATGTGTAGGTGTGGGTCCCTGGTCGTACCCGGAAGGCGCGGCCCCAAAGGTTCAAGGACTGAACGCCAGGTGCCGCTGGAGGGAACTTAAACCGAAAGATGTGCGAGCAGGTCCTTGTACGAGCCCGTGATCCCGAAGGAGCTCTGTTCCCTTCGATTTTCCGCCGTTCGACTCGTGTCGGCGCCTTTGAATCGCCAATAGCGGCCGTTCAATAGACTGGAAACGCCTTTAGAGTTTAGGAGGCCTCTTAATTGCTCGGCCTGCGGAGCACCGAGAGGCCGAGGCTTGATTTATCGGCCGATTCAATGAACATCGAATTTGGATGAATCGGCTGCATTGGCGAAATGAGACGTTAATCTCGAGGCACAGCGCGAGATAAACGCTTAAAGCGGTTGTTTGCTCGGGGCCTGTTGGACGTGCACGTTTCGTATTCCGTGAATCCGGCGATAATCTTGTCGTAGGCGCATTAGAACGTTGATAACAACGCAGATATCGGAGCCGTATTTGACTCGATCGTTGACTCGATTGTTGACGCGATCGTTGGAAACCGGCAGCAAGGCGAGTCCTTGCGAGATTGTACGAGCTGCTTTCACGTGTATACGCTAACTTTCTCCGTAGCGCGACGCGAGAGGAGAGGTACGACGAGGGTTTCGGAGGAAAAATGTGCAGTCGATCCTCCTTCGCCTGGTCGTCGCACCCACACACTTCCACGTCGGGCGCGTATCAAGCACAGATCTTGGTAATCTCCCGGCATCGACACACGGTTATATACTTATCCGGCTCCTTTTGCCGACGAGGATGATTCATCCCGAGGCGGTATAAATCACTCTCCGGGTCCCAATTCACCGCGGAAGACGCCGACGGCTTATCGAAAATAAGGATTTCTCTGGTTTCGGCTGGCGCTAACGAAATTTTTTTTCCCGCAGCTTCTCAATTTTCCTTCCAGAGTCACGTGAATTACGGCGTTTCTTTGATCTTTAGAACAAGTGGCCGATACCGCCAGAACGCTAAGGGAGCGAACAAGGTTCGATTTCGTCGCGATTTTTAAACGTTCGTTCGAATAAATATATAGTAAGACGAAGTTTGAATCTTTGAGATTTCACGCCATTTCCGTAATTGAGTCTCTCGATTTCTTCTTCTCGATATATCGCAGCCGCGAACGATAAATCTCTCACGGGCGAACATCTTCTATTTCCTTCCTTCCGGGTGCTGGAAAACCTCGATGATTTAACTCGACATACCCCACGGTCGTCTCCGTGCATCAGAATCTGCTCCAAGATGACGAACGAAAATAGTCGGACGCCTGTGCTTGGCACGCTTTCGTGCTTCGGGAAAGGATCTGTCAGTGGGACAGATGCAAAGATAAGTCGTGAAGCGCGCGGAGCATGGACCGACCCCTCTATTCTTTCCGCTTCTGGTGGTGTCGTACGTTACTCCGAAAACCACATAATCGGTCTTCCGAAGAAGAAAAAAATAAGAGAAGAAAAAAGCAAGAAGCATAGAAGATAAACGAAGCACCTGACTTCACTTTCGATCTATCAGAGAGACGACTGATCGACGACTAAAAGGGAAGAGGCACAGTGGCGATTTTTCATCTGTCGTCGGGGACGCGTTAAAAAATGCGTCGAAAATTCCATCGGTCGCTCGTCATCGCGTCGTTTCAGGAAATCGTAATCACCACAGCCATTTGTAACTCTCGTTCGTATCGGTGGCCACGCTGTCGCAAGAACGTTTTGTAATAATCCTCTGAGCACTGTTCGTTATCGTGTTTCTCATTTAACAATCCGTTTCAATTAGCTGTCAATTAGATACCCACCACCGGACTATCCTAGCTGATTAACGACTGGAACCGGTCAAATCGTTAAGTCGACATCGGAGCTCGGGCCTCGAAGGTTGACCTATGCGAACCCCGCATGGCAGTTTCAGCTCGCGTATATTTCCTGGTGCACGTCGCACGTGCGTGTAGTTTAAGAGGAGACGCCTTTGCGATCGTGAAGATCGTGCCTGTGGAGGAAAGTTTTCAATAGCGACTACGGAGAGCCATTATCGCGTTCCAACGACTCGGTTACCATAACTCCTTCCTCGCTGCTTTTTCGCTAGTTACCTAATTATGACGCGTTCCCACACCAAGCCGTGGCACGATCGATAAGCATGCATATCTGTCCGTTTCTCGTCGTTTCTCTTTCCGTCTTGCCGCGTGTTTTCTCTCACGGAACCGTGTGGCGGGATCACGAGCTGTACAAGGGGATCGGCTCGCAATCGACTCGCGATTTAATTTAGAGCTTGCCCAAGTCCGTCGGATCGCCGCCGTTACCATCTAATTACACCCTCCGCAGGTCGTGAATTAAAATTCAGCATGAACCATAGCCTCCGACTAACGTAATCGGGACGCGTGCAGACAGCCGCGATTGAGCTATGCAACGATCGATTACGGCGTGCCATCGTTTCGCTACGATCTCGATCAGACTCGTGATACATCCGGTATCTAATATATAGACTCGACAGAGAGGCTGCTTGCTGTTCGACGTTGCTCGTGTTTCTTGCAGAGACGCGGACCGTCGGAGACGGTGGACGTTACGAAAGCAATTAGGGCAGTAAAAGGATAATTGCGTTTATGTAAAATTGCCAGGGCCGGCCGTGGCTTGGTTATTGTCTCCGGTCGGCACGCGAAACGCTTTTTCGACGGCAGAAATTATACATTTGTTTTTATATCTGGCGCGAACGTATCGTTAAGCCTGTACGCCAATCGATATTCGGGCCTTTTCGCCGTTGCCCGTTTGCAACGTTACAATCGCTAATAGCAGTAATTTCTGCTCGCATTACTGGGTAGCGACTGTCGACAACCGTTGCTCCCTTCGTGCACAGGCTAATAAAAAAATTCTTTATGGCACGAGCGTTCCCTTTGCTCGGACGAACGTCACTCGGTCGGACGTCGTCACCTTTCTCGCTTTTCGAACCTTTTATTTTTCTCATCTCTGTCATTTCCGTCGTAAAATAAATCTTCCATCGAACGGTACTGCCTTTGAAAAATGTCTTATTCGAATAAAAATGAAAAGGTCTTGTCGTCGATGGTGCTGTACATTCGTAAAGATTCTCCACCGTCCACGCGCGTACGTGCATATTTTATGAATTCGCCTCTGACCACGTGTGGGAAACGCTGATTTCCAATGAAATTCCGATCCGCGTCTCCTGCTTCCCCGTATATTCATGCAAGGTCTGGAGGAAGCCAGCGGCGCGGTTTCTGTTCTAAACTTCGTTTCGTGACCGGCTTCGGTGTCCTACAAGACGTTTCACTCGAGCAGCAGTACGCGTTGACAGCGAAACTATTGTCTGATTCGCGAGTCGCGACTGCATCCACGAGCCCAGACAATAATTACGCGTTGACACAACCGGTATCCTTTCACATGTGAAACGGTCTGCTCCAGATTCTGAAAGATCAGTCGCGGGAGGGGTCAGCCTGGTAATGATACACCCATGCAGTCTCCATCTGACCCAACCCCCTTTAACCTTCCACGGTCCCTTCCACCGTTCCTTGTGAAATACATTCAGCACGATTTCGCGAATCTCTGTCGTCGATAGCCTTGCATGCCATTGAAACTTTTGTGTCGTGCACGGTAATTTAATTAAGATGCGGTTAATCAGAGGTTAACAAACGTTTATGCTTCGTTGAGAAATACCATTTCCGCAATTTGTATCTTTTACACGTAGAGTTGAATACGAATGGCAGGTTCATTCTGCTCTCGCGTATCGTTTACTGTATTTAGTTCGCTTCCTTTATAATTTTACAACGAGTGGAATATTCAGCCAGTCAAATATTATGTTCAATTGGGATTTTTACAATTTCACGTTATAGCAGAGTTTATAGCAACGATAAATCGCAAATATTCGAAAGAACGTTGAAAGCTAAAATCTTTCGGATTTACGGAACACGCGTTAGCTTCTCAAAAGATCGAACGTCAGCCACGGTTCTGCGATTAGACACGACGACGATATCCGATTCTCCCGGTCGTTTATCGCCGGTTTATTTTGAGAAACGCGTACGACAGGTTTCCAACGAAAAGTCGGTCCTCGCGTAAGTGGATTCCTGCTTACTTGCTGGCTGGTACAAATCGATCCCATTATGCGGCACGATCGAGTCTTATTTTAATGGCTCGACGTAAAAGCGATCGTCTCGCCACCTGTGCCTCAAACAGCCACTTTCACGCACGTTCTCAAATAGCGTTAATCTTCCGCCGTTTGTCTACCCTGCTTTTCGTAACGTAAAGTTTCCTCGACGATACGATGTACGTAGATCTGCTGATAATTTCTATACACCTCCCCGATAAAGTCTGTAAGACTTTTGCCTCGTAGTTATTAATAATTTCCAAGATGGTTTCCCCTTTGCCGAACAAAATAGCTAGCCCTTTGTTTATCGGTATTCGTCAAGTTTCTCTCCTACGTCGAAACACCGTTTACGGTGTTAAATTATTAATTAATTAAATACGGTTATTCTCCAATGAGAATACAGAATTTTCTGAAACTTTCCAACATGCAAATTCAAGTTGCCAGTTTTAAACACCGATGCGCCATGCAATCGAATACAACACTGGATCGATATCCGTGGAGGATAAATCAAATTGGGCATTAATATTATCACGCAGAAGGGGAGGGGGAAGGGGAGAAAGAGGAGGAAAGGGGAAGCCTGGATGAAGAGGTTTTAATGCGAGTAACAATATACCGGCCTCGAGGTGTAGCCATGATACGAACCGTGATCCATCGATCTTCCTGAAAAAGAATATCGATGATCGGCCACGGATCGGAACACCTGCGGAGAAATCGGCGCCGGTGATCGGTGACCAGCAGCAGGACGATCGATGGAAAGATTTCTTGTGTCTCTGCGATCCAGTATAAAATAAAATTGATCCGGTAGCGTCGAAATCGAAGGCGTACGCAACGTTTCTACTTCTTTTCTGTTCGAGAGCGCACGGATCTTTCGAATCGATCCTTAAATAGATGCTATCTGAAATCGTACCGCGATCGTTCGTTGCAACAGCGTTTTAACCATAAACGAAACCGCGTGTCGAGTCACTGAAAAGATTCGTTGAAAGAGCGCATACGTAGATTTATACTCGAAAATGGACGTACGCGTTGTTACAAAGATAACATCTACTGCAAACAGAAACGCTACGCTGCTTTTGCCTGACCGCGTTAAACTGATTCAATTATAACGGCTTGAAAGGCGGGTCGCGATCCGAGCAGCCGCATATTTGACATACGAGCGAATAATCAATGGTAGATACCGGCTAACGCGGCAGAACACGAATCTTTGGCGCGTTTCGAATACTGATCTGTAATTACCTGGCTAAAAGGGGCCGGCCGATGCACGTAATAACAAGCACGTTAAGCAGAAATCGCGGGCTAATTGCTGGAAATATTCAAAGCGAGAAACGTACAGCTGGAAGAATTATGATTAAGGTTATCATCTATCGCCTGTATGTGTTAACGATCGCGAAAAATCACAATCTGTCTATCTGTCTGTCTGTCTCTCTCTCTCTCTCTCTCTCTCTCCCTCCCTCTTTGTTTTATCCTCGGGACGAAGAACACGACGAACGAAGGAAACGAAAGGAATCGAGATCGTGACAGGTTGCCGGGGGAAGGGTTTAGGCTCACCGAGACGAAACGATCGGGGCCAGTTTGTTGACGTAATCGACGAAAACGCCTCCCATAGCGGGGCAGGCGAATCGGTTGAGTGGCCGAGTGGCAGGCCGGTGGTTATCTTCAATTTTTCCATTAAGGCACAGGTTGGTCGCCTAATGGTTGCTACTTGCTCCTCCGGGTATTTCGACAGTGGATCTCACTCTTGACGAGGTAACGCCTCCGCGTTGCCAAACAACCAACACGAAAAGCCCGTTCGTAAATCCTCACTTACGTGTTGTCGACGTTGGAAACTTTTCTTATTCTAATCGATGAATTTCTGGCGGATGTTATGAAAGGTGTACATAAGATGTCTATTTTGTGGGACGAACGCTGAAATCGGTCGATAGGATTTCGTGGTACGCGCGGCACCCGCGCTCACGCTGCATCTTCGCCTTCGAGACGATGGCACATAGGAAGAAACAGGTTTGACAACCTGGAGGTGGGCTCACCGGGGCCACGTGCTGCGGCGCATTACTTATAATCCCATCAGCGTCTCTCCTTCTCTCTCTGTTCCGTTCCTCTTCGTCTCCTCTTCCTACTTCGTCTGCTCTTTTTCCTTTCTTTCCTCCGCCTCCACCGCCTTCCTAACCATTTTATCTCTCCTACTCTTCCTCCTCTTCTTCTTCCTCTTCTTCTTCTTCTTCTTCTTCTTCTCCTTCATATCCGACTTCTTCTCTCCTCCCCCACATTCTGCAGTCCCTTTCTGGAGTCTCTCTGCGTGTCTTGTCCACCCTACCGGCCGTGTTCGCCTCGCAATAAACGGTGAACTAAATGCTCGACATTCTTATCTTCGATTTAACCCTCGGAACGGAGCCCGGTGACTTAGGTCGTGTTCGAGAGTAAAGGAGAAAAAGAGTATCACGTAATAATGCTATTTATTTGCCAGATTTAATAACCACGCTTTATTGACCATTAGAAACACCTTAAAAACAACATCCTGCATCCATCGCTACGTTTTATCGCCGTCTAACTGAATCGATACGATTTATACAAGAGGAATTATTCGACCGTACCAGCTCGGCCAGCCGTCGATATTACATTTCAAACGTGCAATTTAAGCTCGTTAAAACACAAAATACAGACATTCGCCGGCACGATCGGGATTACATTACGTACATCGCCTCTAAACAAGGTGCTAACCGATCCGCGTGAACTTCTAACGCGCGCCAGTCGTTAATTTAACGTGTCTCGTCGCTGGAAAAATCGAGTGAAAGTGCGAACCTAGTATGTCTCGGCATCGGATGTGTCCTTGTGCAGCATGGAAAACGTCAAACCTGTTTGCTCTCGCGGCCCACAACGAGGCAACCGTTTCTAATTCGTTCGCCGTTTAGCACGCCGCTAATTCTTTATTGATCGTCCGGTCCGTGGAGACGAGCGTGCGCAAATTCTTCACGCTCGATTCGCGCCGACGTATTAATCTATTTTCGTGTCAGGTGAAAGGAGAAGAAAAAAGAAAAGAAAAAGAAAAAAAGAAAGGAAAAACGAACTGCACGTTGCGAGCGGGCAAGATCATCTTCTGGGTCATCTTCTGGCTAGACGTCCTTGCGTGTATTGACTTTGCCGTTGACGAAAAGCGAACGTGGAACCTGTTTCACCGGCTCTGTCCGTCTAACGCGATATTTTTGGGTCTCGTCCTCTCCTCCTTTCGATTTTCCGCCGGAAATCTTCCATCCTCTGCATCGACGAAAGACGAGGAGCGCTTTAACTTTCGCGAAAATTCTTAGCACTCGATTTCATCGCGAGTTCGAACTCGCTATTGTCCCTATCATCGATAGATCGAACGCTTGGCAGCGAAATATTCCAAGTTTGTGGTAGTTTTTTCTTTTTTTAATCGCTTCGTTTCGTATTTGAATCTTCGCTGAAAATTCTACAGCTCCGTTCTCCTCGCGATGGCAGTTTTGACTTTTTCTTTTTTCTCAACGAGTAGCAGCGAAGAACGTCGATTTAGTATCTTCTTTTTTCTGTTTCTTTTTTTTGTTATCGCAAGCTCGTAATTTCCAGCTTGCTTCGTGCTACGCATGAGCGATTCGTTCCTCTCGTTATCGCCTCGATACTCGACGACTTAAATCGCGGACGAAGGAGGTAACAACGCGACGGGCAATTAAGAGAAATAAATAATCCCGCGGTCAGCAGGTAGTGGCGGAGGCCTGTGTTTACCGAGCGGCGTGTAAGAAGCACCGTGCCACTGGTAATAATTAGAAGAAGAGAGGGTTACCAAGGCCGTGGCAAGAAAACGAGGAAGGTGGAATCGAGCGCAGGATCCGGGACTTAAATAATTAAAGCGTTCACATGGCATCGTGGTTACCGTTTTCTTGCGCAATACCATCTACTCGCGCGTCTTTCCATCTAAACTGCCCTTCTTTTCCTCCTGGTTGCTCGCAACCTTTGCTTCGCTACGTAACAAATTTCTATCAACGTTCTATCCGATCCTTTCGTAAAAATCGAACAACAGGTGACTCGATAGAGCAAAGCTTACCGATTCGAGAATCGGATTTAAAAAACGAACGGTAGTTCTGCACGTTTGTTTTGAACAGCGCGTCGTTAGCTTTCGCTCAGTTTGCACTTCTGACCGCGAGTAGGTCGATACACCGTTAACGCGGCTCTTCCTCCCGCCCCTGCCGCCCCCCGTGAAAAGAAATCGAACGAAATAAAGCGAGGCGAGAGGGCACACAAAGAGCTGGCCCGTGCTTCGTCCTCTTTCGCTCATCCCTGGTGGAAGGAACAAAAGGATTTATTGCTCCCCGCTGGCAAATGTAGCGTTAATACACGTGTCCGGCTGCCGAAATTTACATAGTCGCGTTTATCTCGAAACCAGTTCCTCGGATCGCGTCTTCTTCGTTGATCAAACACGCGTTTTTTTTAGTGGAAATGGTCGCGCGAAGAGAAGAATGGAACGGAAACGATCTTTGCCCCGCCCGCAATTAGCGGGATTACATAATTAACCACTTGGAAGCGAGGCGCGAGACTCGGCTAGGAATCAACTATTACTCACTTGTCTCTATTACAACGCGTCTACTTGGCAATAACTCTCGCCTAACTCGAGCCTCGTGAAAGCAACGTTCGTTCGCTTTTCTTGAACGCTGCTCGATACTCCTTTCTCTAACGCCGGCGGAAGTGGCGTATCGGCCTCCTCCAAAGACGAGGGAGTAGCTTCTTTCGACTGTCATGCAAGCCATTCTTTCACTCCCGCCGGCCATTACAATCGCTCGGTGGACGGTAATAATATACTCTTGATAGAGGTAAACACGTTTCAACGTTATACCTGTTTCCATATTAGCGTACCATCATGGTTATCCTTGGACGTGTAATGCATCTTTTTCTTACCGCTTCGGCTTGTTTTCCAGTGAAAAATTCCGACCAACGATGAGTTATGCCTTTATCGTTCCACGGTACAGGTATATCTATGTATCTAGAGGAAACTAACGGGATCCAGAGTTTTAGGAAATTTAAGTCTCCCAAACTCTAAATAGTTTCTTTTCTCTTTCCTTTTTTTTTTACCGACGTTGAAATTACGCTTTCTTTGGACGCAAAATGTCGCGTAAAATGTCTTAGTCCTGGTCGGAAAGTTGAACGCGCGCACAGGCACGCGCGGCACGCTACGGCGCCGCGCCGGTCAAAGTTCTACCCTCGCTTAGCAATAATTCAGTCGAGTTCGATTTATCCTGGCTTCTCGAGTCCTCTGCCTCCGTGCGGCTTCGTTCTCCACAATTCTTCCGTCGCTCTTCTTTTCTCCCTTTTTGCCGGCCCGTCTCTTTCCTCTTCTTTCCTGTCCCCTGTCTTCTCTCCTCATCCCTCGGGGGAGTAGTTACGTACACGTTCGTAACACAACGTGCCAATATCGATAAGTCAGTCGGAACAAAAACAAGCGAGGGATCGGTTCGACTCTACTCCGTTGCCGCGCTACACCCGGTTACCAGCCTTCCCATACGTCTCCCGTTCGGCACGCCGCGTCGCCAACTCGTTACACGCGCGCGTACACAGCGAGATCGCAAGAGGAAAGGACGAGAAACCGCTCACGATGGGGATAGGAGGCTACCCTCCTTTCTATCATGCTCGCCGTTCAACTTTATGCACCTCTCGCGAACCGTAAAATCGCTGACTCTTGTATGGATCGATGGAAATGGGAATTGTCGTGTTGGCTGATCGATCCGCGGATGTATTCGTCGGGTATCGAGAATTGCACGTTCGATACGACGATAGGAGGTTCCGTGCGATCATAGATAACCCATCAACGCCGTATTCCTTTGCCTGGCCATCTCTTTTCACCCTAATGCATACACCGACGAGAAACAGTCGCCATTGGATATATACATTAGGTTGTCCCGAAAGTTTCTTTCCTCTTGTACGGAAACAATAAATTCACAACCTCTTTTCGTTTCATATTATTTCATCGAATCATCTGCGATCCATTTTCTTCTATTTCTGTTATTATCGTCACACACGATTCGATACAAATAATGTAAAACAGAGAATGTGGTGCAACCGTTGTTTCCTTACAGGACGAAAGAAACTTTCGGGACAACCTAATAATATATATATAATAAAAACCTGATAATAATATAATATAATATAATATATATATGGAACGATAGATGGTCGAAACAGCGAGCAATTACGTACATACAAATTGTGTATTGTAAATGGAAAGCCCGAAACGTGAAACGTCCAAAAGCAAAAAATAAATGAGAGAGAAAAGACAGAGAGAGAGAGAGAGAGAGAGAGAGAGTCAAGGGACGCGCTGTCCTCGTCAAAGGCGGACCAAAAGGGGATTCTGCGTGGTTCGAAGGAACTGGCGAAAGTCGTATGACCCTGGGTGATCGTGGTACGAGATCGCCAACGAAGAAGAGAAGAAGGAGGAAACGCTACCGGCTGTTGAGTTACGTGGTCGCACGAGTGTTTGCCAATTATCTCGAACGGCTAGTCGACTCTAATTGGACTTTACGCTAGTGGGTGGGATCTGGGATACTGTCCGCTTGGAGAGAAAAAATGATGCCTGGAGTACCGAGCCTCTGTGGTTGCGCGCAGGTAGAGTAGCAACGGATACATCCGAGAAAGAGGCGGATAATTGGTCGAAAGCAGGGGAACAATTTGCTCTATTAAACCCGGCGGCTGGCCTCTCTGAAGAGGCAGAAATCCAGGTTGTTTCGAGGTGTTCGCGTACGGCTACGACGATCGTATCGCTCTGTTACACACCTCCGGCACCGATCGCTATAATAGAACGATCACATCGATTCCCGAACGCCTCTTTACGATCTTTACCTGGAAGCTATATTAGCGGCGGTAACTCTTCACACGTGTCTCAATTTCACGAACGAGCAACGTTAAACGTCTCTACCACCACGCTGAGCAATATCGCATTTTCCGCGTTTCAGTGAACTAAATGGTCCATGCTTACGCGCACAATTTTACAATTTCGTTTAAAAAAGTTTAACCAACAACCTAACCGACGTTGTAACAATCGATATTTTTGACACACTAGCAAAGTGGAAGAAACGTAAAATCGAACGAAGAGAGGATATCGTTAAAATGCGATTGCGAGTACTCTAGATTCTAAAATTGCTTTCCCGTAAGGGATAGGAGATATCAGTTGACTTGTATCTCGTTTGCGCTCTCCACGCAGCTTTCTTTCTCCAACGAATTAAACTTTACAACGTCCGATTGACCGTAATCGAGTACGAGACGTAGGAGCAACTTTTCCGAACGTTTCAAGGAAACGAGCGGGACGACAAAAAGCAATACGGAGTCAATAACATTCGCGTAAACACCCACACGGCGCGGCAGCCCGTATCGGCTCCTCTTCACGGCGATTGAGCCACGGTTGAGGCCCGGTTCTATGTCTTGCACGAGCATAAACCAATCCTGAAAACAGAACGCGATGCAATGGGATATCCATTTCACGAGCGATGGAGACATCGGGGGTACCACGTTCGATTCCAACCATATGCTAATTCTCTTCTGAACCGGCGCGTTCGCCGCGTCGTGTATCGCGGCGGCCCGAACGGAAATAGGAGGAGATCGTCGAGGACACGTCCTCGAGCACCGCGACGTTAAGTCTTGCGCCATTCCGTTCTCGCGATTCGAATCGCTGTTCCGTTTTCAAGCGGCACGAACTGCGACCAAATATCTATCCAAGTTCTACAAGCTGGATTCCAATTGCTTGCTTTACGTTCGCATATCCTCTCAGGCTGACGAACTCCGAAGCTCGTCACCTGCGCCTTCGGTAGCCCGCATCTCAGACTCGTTATCTACTTAGAAACGAAGCGATCATCTATCTTGTATTCTGCGGTGCATAGGAAGAATTGTCAGTTTCTTCCACAGCAGTTACTTCGTAAATACGATCGAATTTTATTTTCGCAACGACGAATTGTATTTAGAAGTCTGTAGGCTTACCGGAAAAGGCGACTGTCAATAGCCTTTCTAAGTTTCGCTGTTCAAACGCGTTCAACGAGGATCCTGAAGGTTTCTGTAGAAGGAAGCCGCGTAGAATTTTCATGGATTTTCCAGCGTATCTATCAGCCATCGAAATGCACCTGGTCGTGGGTTCGCCCGGTGACTACGTATGCGTGCAGCACACGCAGCACACACAGGACCTCCCGCGGAGGACTCGAGCGACAACTGATAAAAATGTTCTTACTCGATCCTTCCTCCCCCGGCTCTAACTCTTTCTCCGTTTCTCCGTCCTCCTGTTTCCCTGTGCGTCTTTATCCTCGTCTTATTTGGAATGAACGAAGCACGAGGGACATGCGAGATTACCGCAGCGCTGCCCGTTGAGACGCGCCTGTCGAGACGAGACGAGACGAAACGAGACGAGCACAGCCATGCGGTAGGTACCCCGCAAGACTCCGCGGGATGATAAAACGACGGGGATGAGATCGGACCTCATGCGACGCGTAGACACTGTCTTCGTCTCGTTCGCGAAACCTGTCGCCTCCTCGCATCTCGTCCAATCGCCGAGAGGTCCGATTTGGAGAAATCCAGAGAGTATGTTTCGATTGCTTCTTTTTTCTCGATTAACGTCGCCGAGATTATTCAATTTTATTTAAAGCTTTGTTAAATTTTAATCACGTGTAATACAATTCCACTTTGGTAAATCAGCCTATGGATACTTGTTCCCTAATTTGATGGCGAGATAAATTATCTTTGCATGAATTTTTTCCACGTTCCATGAGGCTTAAGGGACCAACAAGGCGCATAAAAATCACAGCCCGCCACCCTCCGCCAGGCGTGTCTCTCTTTCTCGGCGATTTTTTCGTCACAGTCGTCGTCGTCGTCGTCGTCGTAACGCTAAGGATAATTTATGTAATTCATTCGGCTAATATCGGCGAACCGTGTCGTAAAGCGTCCGCATAACCAATTTGGCACTAAAGACCCAGCCACGAGGGCCCTTTAAAGCACCCCCCTCGCGGTGGGCAGTGCCATAACATTACGGGTTACGAGTCTCTCTCTTCAGGAACTCTCTCGTTCACCGTGGTCGTCCTCCTCGTCATCTTTGCCAGAGTTTCTTCACGTGTTCGCTTTTTTTTCCCCTTTGTCGCTTTTTTCATTTTCTTCCCGCTTACCTGGCCGCCTTTTTCCAACCTTCTCGCGTCTCTTTTTCTCCGCGCGCACCACAGTCCGGTCGAGTCAGGTGGAAGAGCTGCACTGTACGTTCGATCGTGGATGATATTAACATGGTAACTGGGTGCCTCAGCGGGCGTCTTATTAAATTTGTACCATAAGCAGTATCACGATGCGGACCAAGCTCGTTTCAATTTGTTAGTTTGGAAATTTAAGGCTCGCCCGAGAACCCTGCACACGTCTTATCGGCGCTGCTACTACGTGCCAGTGTCGCGTTAAACCGCACGTTCGTCTACTTGGATGATTAAAGGCAAGTGGAAATGAAACTGTGGAGCTGATTGTGTCACGCATTCAGATGCTACGTTTATAAATGATGGAATGAATAGGTAGGTTCGATGGTTTTCTAATTATAGTTAATCTCTAAGAGTGTATAACATTTCACGAGGAAACTTTATCAAGCAAACTCTTGCTAAATATTTCTACGCTACATGGTACGTTTCCGCTGATCTTTGCATGTTATCGTCACTCGATAGCTAACGGGTAATACTTTGATACAAAGTAGTCTGTTAGATGCAAAAATACGGTGGATATTTTGTAGAAGCTGTCAGGACAAATAATATTTTCGCTTGGTCGTGGTAAGCGTTACTCTTAAAATTCGGAAGAGGGAGGAAAATTTCGTGTTCGAGTCTAAAAGTTATAAATATAATAAGAAGTAAATGAAAAACGTGACTTGCGTGAGTGCGATCTTCCTTTGTAGTCTTCGATCGAGGCAAACTTACTACGCTAACATCCTTTAATGCGTTTGAATATTAAATCGCGACCGCCGGTAGTTAGATTCCGAGCAGCGCGCATTAACAATCTTCTAAACCCGGTAAATAGGAAGATGACGTGAAAAATTCGTGGGAAAATGTAGATTCTGGTCGGTGCGGCCGCGATTCTTTTAATTACACCATAGCCAGTTATATGGAACACGTAAATTAGAGAGATCTGAGGGGGGTCGCCATGCTAATTTCGTACTCGCGGCCGTGGTCCGCGGATCCACATATTAGCGGGTTTATCGCATTCCGGGAATTAAATATCTCCCCGTAGTTACTATACTGTAAGCTACTTTACTACCGTGCGGGCTGCGTTTCTAACACGCGAGCCGCGTGGTTGCAGCATCCTCGGAATTACCGCTAACTCGGCCGCGATATTACAAGATGATCGGTGTTTTCGTGTGTTTATCCACGAACACGATAATTACAGAGCCGGTCGTGATTTCTGAAAGCAATTGCGTTAAACTGGGTTAATCGCCGCTCCATTTAGCACGCTGCGCGAAACTAGAAGCGTGTCAGGATATTTATCACCGCTGTTCTATCCTTGGAATTAGGAGAAAATGAGAAATTGCGATTTAAGTGAGCTTAGGTAAAATATTATCCGTGCTTGAGATCCTCTATTAGCGATTATTAAGCTTCCATTTCTCTTTACTTTAATTAGACAATATTTATCGAGCCCTCCTCTATATATTTTTAAATTTCAATTTATTTTAATTTTATTCGTTATCTTTCAAGCAGCTTTCTTCTTCTTCAATAGATGGTATCGAAACATAGATACATTTGAATTACTTGGTTTTGGCGTTCCATGTAATTCGTGCACGCTTTTTACGTATAAATCATTCGAAGAAGAGAAGACATTTGATAAGACACAGAAACAACAGAATAACAAAAATGACGGGATATAAAGATCGAGTCGAACCTCGAGGAATATTTATCGAGCCCTCCTCTATATATTTTTAAATTTCAATTTATTTTAATTTTATTCGTTATCTTTCAAGCTGCTTTCTTCTTCTTCAATAGATAGTATCGAAACATAGATACATTTGAATTACTTGGTTTTGGC
>JACXII010000766.1:0-27941 GCA_014737395.1 Bombus waltoni
GCCGCGCCGCGTCGCCTCGTCGAAGAGCGTGGGTGCCGGCTGCAGCACGCGGGTGTGTAAACATTTCAAATTAGTATTCAGATGCGCAGCTGTTGACTGCTCGACGGCTCGGTTTCGAGGGCTTCCGAGGCTTCGTTTAATTGTAAGGAGCCAGATGCCCCCTTACTCCTCCTTTTTCCAGTCGCGTCCACTCGACAACCCCCGTCCGCGGTCCAATTTACCCTTGGTCGCCGGACTTTGCGTATGGTTTCTTTTGCAACGGATCCACGCTTGTGTACGCGTGTCGTTGCTAGATATCGTTTCAACCTCCCACTGGCATCGCGTTACTTCGCGCCCTTCTTTATCGCCAATTGCCCTCGACGCAACGCGACGCGACTGTTTCATGCCGTTCGCTGAAATTGAGAAATTCCGAACGGTTCCGGAGAATCGTTCATTAGGTTTCTTGTTTATCGAATATCGGACGTGGACGAACGCGCCACTGTTCGACGAATTCCGTTCTCGAATTTGGCAATATCGCCTGGCGGAATACCTATATATTGCAATTATTGTTTTGCATCGGGATTGAAACATCGTCCGAGAATACCATCTACGACGGAACGCGACAAGCCACAAACGAAAAGCGACGAAAGCGTCGTATTGTTATTTCTGCTTTTTTGACACGTTCCTAGAATAATGAAAATAATCTTCCGCGTGCCAGCCTGCAAACGCCAAAACTTGCTCGAAAGCATTTCATCGCGTCGATGGTCTCTTTCAACCAAGATGTAATATATCAAACGTTAACTTTGTTCCTTTCCTAACCCCTTCCTCTGCTCGGAAAAGAACAGTTAATTCTCTACTATCGACACGTTTTCTCAAAAAGAATTACCCTTTCCTTTGTCTTAACACGATTTATAGGATGGTGCCAAATAGTTTCGAGATGGAAAGCAGTTTTCATCAAAATGTACGTCTCCGATAAGATAGGTAACGATTTTCTTCACAGTTTACACCCGACATCTTATATAAAGAACAGCAGGAGAACAGGAGAAGAACAGGAGGAGAACAGGAGGAGGAGCCGAAAACGAAGAGCAAAAATCCAAACGAATAATTGGACCGATTAATAGAAAGGTTGTCCGAGTTCTTTCGAATCGTATATGGCAGCATAACATTAACGTTCCCTTCGACGCGTGTATTATACGAATCGAGAAACGCGTCGAGGTACCTGATCATTATTGTATTTCCAAAGTAGAAAAATATAGGAGCGAACCGATCGTTCTTGAATGGATCCGTGGAATCATAACCGGTGGTTAAACCAAATCCGACCCTTCAATGTCCGTCGTTGCTCGTGAGGGGTCCTGTTTAATCCAAATATGCCTATTATCCTCCTTCCAGCAGCGCCATTGCCACGTCATTTTTCTACCCATTTTTCCATTTGTGTCGTCCTTTTGCTTAAAATTAGCGGATAAATAATAATAGACATCGATAGAAACCGAAAGTTTCGTTAATTCGTATCTATATAGAGGCATTCGGATTCGTCGATCGTTTGTTTGTCCGTTTCTTTTTTGGCTAAAAACGTATAAACGCCTTCGATCAAATCAATACCTACCAACTTTTATTCGGATAAAAACAATTACGCGCGTGTCTGTCGCGTGTAATTTTTATTAGATATTGCCACCTTAATTATAGTTATCGATCGTGGTTGTAGTTAACTGGTCGATCGTCTCTTTAAAACGTTCTGTAAAACAAATTAGACGGACGTTTAATTTGCACAGTTACGTAGGAGCACAAGAGCATGCTTTACCGAAAGTGATATTTCATTTAAAAAAGAATCTTGTTTCACCTTCGATGTAAACTAGTAGTCTAGAGCGTGCAAACATAAATCGTCTTCAATCGTGTAAATTGGATAGATACAGATACTTGTATCAATTCGACCGATGCTGGTAAATAATGTATGGTTTACGCGTGACGAAGCGTAATCGGAATTGCAGTGTTTTCCGCTTATATTAGAAAGAAAGAGCGAAAGAGCTCGGCTATGACGTTCTCCAGACGTACATAAAATAAAGGGAATGGCCATTAATTCCCCGAGAACATCGTGTTATAATGTTCCGTAAACAATGGACTTGTCCGATGAATCGCCAACGCGATTCAGGCCACGCACGCCTTAAATAAACGCGCGTTATTAACCGAAGAAGCTAGAACATACCACGGAGACTCGATTCTCACGGCCGATTCACTTCGCCGTCGAAACTAAATTTACTGCCAACTTGGAGATGGCGCGTTTTCCACGCCACGAAAAAGAAACGAACGTAAAACAAAGTTGCCGGATTTCGGAATATCCACGTATGAGAACGGAGTCGAGCGTTTCGATAAAATTAAAACTCGATTACTAAAGAGTCTATTAGTTTGAAGGAAGCAAGGGAAATTTTCTAACGAGAAGGTCGTGGAGAAAGAGTCGAAAGCGAGATTCGGCGTTCCACCGAAACGAAGAGAGAAGAAATCGAACGTTCCAAAATGAAGGTAGGTTCGTCTTGGAATAGAATCGCCAGCGACAGCTTAGCGCGCGAAGGTGCGAACGCGCATCGTGCGTGATACGTATCACCGCAGTGTACACGCATGATTACCTGTTAAATATTCGAAACTTCGAGGTTCGATGTCTCGCGTTCGGTACGATTCGGTACGATTCGGTGCGATTCGGTGCGATTCGAAGAAATTCACATCGAAGAACGGAAGCGAGGCGAAATGAATATGTCGCGCTGTAAAATCAAGAACAATTCAATATCCAACAACGGGAGACTAGAAGAGAAAAGGACGCGATCGTAAGAGGAAAAGAATTTGGTAAAGAGACAGACAGAAATTCGTGTCTGACCGATTGGATGGAACGGGCCTCCGACCGCTTATGATTTCCCCTAGATACGCGGCCCACTTAATGAAACAGGTATCTCGAAAGGATTTCTAAAGCGAATTTCGCTGCCCCCCTCCACCGTGGCCCATCCTTCCACGTCCATCGTGCAGCGATACGATCACCGGAAGATCATAGATCAAACACGTGAACGCAGGGGGGTTGTGACGCTGCTTATTATACATTCGTGCCACGATAAGAGGGACCACGATGGTTACGCCGCCGCGGAAGGGGTAGATACGCCGCTGTTATAAATGCCGGTATTATGCGGAGCATCTCGAAGAATCTTTGCACGAGAGTCACTGATACCTCGCACCCCTGAACGCTCCCTCGTTGATTCTACAAACGCCACTCTGCCAAAACGACGCAGATAATTCCAACGAAACACTCGTATATTTTCCTTTCTGCCTTTTATCCTTCGTATCGGGAACTATATTTCTCTAAATAAATTATAAATTTACCGCAAATTAGATTTCCCTACTACCATTATCCTACATTTGTCGCAAATTGGTTGCTTCCTTTCGAATTCCTTTTATATTTATTTCGTATATTATCATCTTTTTACGTTTGCTCGCGTGTCTCGCACGAAACGTATTTCGTATAAAATGCACGAACGAAGATCGGCTACGATTCGTTCCGCGATGTTGCAGCGTTTTCCAACATGCGGTTAAAAATGCCGTCGTTCCGTCGTAATATCGTTAAGAAAGAACGACAAGCACGCTAGCGGTAGGCAGGTGGCTGCGGCGAAAACTAGCGAAAACTGGCGAAAACTGGCGAAAACTGGCGAAAACTGGCGAAAACTGGCGAAAATACTGCTCGCTTTCCAGCATCGTCGTCGTCGCATCGTCGGCTTGCTCAACGCTTCAGCATCGGGGCTAATTTAACGTTTGCGGAGAGGGCAGGAGGGCGTCGACTCGGTTCCAAGAGCGGAAGAGAAGCCACGGGTGGCAAAGGCCGATACCATCGAAACCGATCCTCTCATCTAGCTCTCGAGTTAGGTAGTTCTCACTGTAGCTAATGCATGCGGATCCCCGCTCGACGGAACAACTCTATGGCGTTAAACCGGCCCGTTATTGTTCCAGGTGCCACTACCGCAACCTGCGTTGCCTGTTGCAAAAGGTGAAAGCCACACGGAAGAAGCGTTTCGACCAACCTACGTTTCCACGCCCCTCGACTCGATATCTTTCGCGTTTCTTGCTCTTTTCTTCCTTTTTCTTTCTCCTTTCTTCTTCCTCCTTTCTTCTTTCTTCTTTCTTCTTTCTTCTCTTTTCGCCTACCGAATTGCCAAACGGTAAAGATCGTATCGGACTCGATACATTTATTTACTTATCAAACGTACACACGTACTTACGATCGCAACTCGTTACGATAGCAACATTTCCAACCATAATTTCCACGAAATTTACGCCTCTGCCCGTTAAAGAAATCCTTTTCATCCTATCGCTATCATTTACGAACCTCGTTCCCCGTTCCAACTCCTCCATTGCAAAACGAAGAACGCAGGAAACGTTAGAAGAAACCGCAAGTTGAGAAACGAAACATTTCGGATACCTGTTAGACGCGTTTAACAGCGTTTAACAGCCGCGTAATCGAGACGCGTATAATCGAACGAATGCGGGGAAAACGCGAGAAAACGTAATAAATAAATAGGACGAAGCGCGGATGAAAAGTATGTTGATCCGCATATCGAATAACCGTATCCCTATAAACGTCTGGCATTAAAGGTTTCGTGATAAAAGTACGGTTCGAAGTGTAAAGAGCCAGCTTGGAAATATGAACCCAATAAAATTGGACGCGCCTCGTCCTTTCGCGGTGTAGCGTAAAACCGAATCGGTCTTGCGTTACGAAGAATTCCACAAAATTCGATTTACAACAGGATCTGCGCCCACGTCTCGGAAAACTGGCTGGTTTTAGATCGTACGTTGTACATGGGAAACAATTTACATGTTGGCAAAGGCGTTCCCCTTTTCCGTACGAGCGCGCGACCCGGCGCGGCCATGAGCGGAGATCGGCTCGTGTGTGATCAACGGAACGACCGATTTTTATGCTAAAAGGATATATCATCGGACAATTGGAACGAACGGCGCGGCTAAACAACCGCAGCTTGGCGTAGCTAGCCGATCCCTGAATTTCAAAGTTTGCCCGTTCGATGGTTTAAACGACTACGTAACAATTTCAGAAATCTAAGCAGGTATGTGGTCGATCCTCCCGCGCTGCTATCCGAAAAGCACGTTTCTCTTTCTTATCGTTTTAACGCTTCGTCGTTGCGTAATGACTTTGTTCCAATTGTATTTTGTCAACGAATCCGACCAGCGTTTTCTACGAATTAGCTAAAACCTGGATACCTTTTGTTCGTGATAGGTATTATTAAGTTATTATTATATATCATTAGGTTAAGTGGAATTAGTAATTCTTACGTACCTTTATAGCCCTCTATCGTATCGTACATGCTCGTAATACGTACATCCTACATCCGATACGCGATTAACGTCGAAACCATCGTACAACGTTCGCCCGATATCACCGTTTCAATTACACAAAATTCAACGTCTTTCTATATACGCGTATAAACATATACGTATGTATGTTAGATTAGATAGGACAGTATTATATTTTCCGTGTTGCGTTCGACACGAGAGCTTTTCTCAAGAAACAAGTACGAGACACCGTTTATACCAGACACTGCATAATATTTTTCAAGCATATTCCAGCATTTAAATATCAGATACGTATCTAAAGATCGGTGATTCTACTTTCTACGATTCACAGGAATACGAGAAACTAAATGAAACGATTCCGAGAAATCTTCCTCAAAACTGGTTGAAAGACGAAGAACGAAATTCGTGGAACTGTCGGATCACCGTAAACGAGACTCGGTAAAATATGGGCATCGTATTCAGATCAGTGATAAGGGAAAATCAAACTTGCTGCCATCGAGTACGAACAATGTTCAAGAAATACAATTACGTACCGTTAAGATAATGTCGCGTCGTTTGGTCATCGTATGTTCCTAGCAGACGTTAAAATTGTTCGAAAATGCATTTCATCGTGTCGCGTTCCGATCGATTCGTTTCGTTTCAAACTAAACTACCTATACATCGTACGATACGTTCAACGACGTTTCTACCTTTTCCTACGCTTACCTACGTATTCCCTTTCCCGATAATGCATTCGTGCAGATGTCTCTTCGAATCTTCCGACTTTCTCATCGACTTTGCATAAAATTTGTTGGTCGCGCGACGCTCTAAAGCCAGAACAATGGCTCGCACGCGCCTTGATCACTCCATAAAGCGGAAACACTGGCATAACGATAATAAAAACAGCGTGGATCGATTCGAACGTTCGGCGAACACGCGATATTCTCCTTCTCGTTCTCGTAAAACCGACGTCTTGATGGCAGGGCTGTGACAGGAAAGGGTTATACCGCAGCTATCATAATACGAGAACACCCGGAGCACGGGCCCTCCGTTTATAGCGCGTTACCTATCATATTCCTAGTTTCTTAGTATACCAGTTAATCGCTTTATCGTCTTCTCATCTTTCAGCGAACCGTTCCGAAAATTTCGCTTCTACCCTCTAACCTTTTCGACATTTATAATTTCGTTATTCTTCGCTACCGTAAAACACTTTCCTTCAATCACGCACTTTCCGCCTCGATATTTATTACCGGCCAATTAATCGGTTCTTTACGTTCCTTCGGCGATCGAGCAACGAGTCGCATCGAGTTTCGTATCCATCGCGCAATATCGCTAAAATTTCTAAAACGGTGCCGTTTACACGTTGAAGCGCGATCGCCTCGCGCGACATTAGCGTTAAAATTACTAAAAAAAAAAAAAAAAAAATTAAAGTTTGCGCAATGATGAACAACGATAAGAATCAACGGAAAAAAGTAATCGCACAATGGAACGGAAGGAGGAAACTACGCGTCTTCTTTAGCCGAACAAAAACCAGTAACGTAGCGTGATCGACATTTTGAGACAACGTAGCTATGTACCTACCTACTTAACTACAATATCCCATAAAAGAGAGAATAAACGTCACCGATTCGAAAAAGCGTGGAAGATTTAGGTATCCCTGGAAGCTTTTATGCAACACGTTATTCGATATCCTGCAGCGTCCTCCGACATAAATTCTATTTTTTCACCCAAGTTTCAGGATTAACTCGGTATTTTTATTAACCGTTACACCGGAGGAAATATTTTTGAAAAGTATTATTTCGAACAGGTCCAAGATCATGTATCTTGAAATTTATTGCTTTTAGGGACAGTTTGCGAATTTCATTCTTCCAAATACAAGTATTCGTCGCTGCTTAGAGCTTCGAACTCTATCATTGGAGAATAATCGAACGGATACATGGCCATTTGGCGATATCTTTTTTCCGCGTCGATAGAAGCGAGTATTTCGGTAGTAGCGCATCACGACGGTAGTATCGAAAATCGAAATAAATAAATAACTTGCTGCGAGCGTACACGCGCCGCGAGCGCCGCTTTAATGGCGTCGAGGGTCCGCAGAAGGCGTTGGAAAGCAACGCGAGGCGTGTTCCTTTTGGAAATTGTTGTTGAGCGCGGCCGTAGCAGGTGAGCTACGGCTACCAGTTAACAACTGATCGCTTTGTCACGTCCTCTAGTTAGATCTAGCGCACGCCTCGTACGCACTGGGTGGTCATCAGGGTATACATCGAGAATCAGTGATTAAAATTTCACGCTGGGATTAGAGAGGGGCAATGGGTACCTCCGACCAACTGAAACGACTATCTTTGGCAGTTTATTAGAAAAAGCTTCGAGATCCGTTTCGTATTACTCAGTTTGTTTTCGTACTCGTGCCTCGATCGTGCTGTAACATCCGAGAAATAAGAATGTTTATTCTTATCGAAGAATCGATCGAATCAAAATATTCGTGATTTTCGGGTTTTAGAGATTGCTTCTTTCGTGGCGGAGAGTAAAAAATTAGAGAAACCAGGTAAAAAAATCGGACGATACGTTCGAGATTATCTCTCTTCCATCTCGAGTCGGTTGACTTCCGCCCCCCTCCCCTCACTCCCCTCACCTAACCCACTCGTCAAATTTTATCGTAACGGGCACGTATTACGAAAAATTAGAGAATTACAAACTAACATTTTTCTTATAAAATTAGGGAATTATAGAATTTCAAAGCAAGGGCTGCGATATCGCGAGATTACGCAAATGGGATTCCCGTGTTATCTTCTCTGATACCGGTCTCAAAATTAACTCAAGTGATGTAAAAGCGAATTAACCGCGGTAGCGCGCCGATAATATAGGTAGCCGTTAATACCGAAACCTACCTATTTGCAAGAATTATTCTGCCGTGGTATTAAACGTATCTGGAACAATTATTCTTTCCAAACGACAAGCTTTATTCTACTAAGATTTCAGATTTCGGACGAACGTAGAAAACGGTGTACCAAAGTACTTGTTTGTTGTAGCAACCATCTCGAAATTCGCGACTCGAATCTGTTTACGGTTTGTTGGGAATTAAAGGTTGAAACGAGCGCGTCGCGTGAAACGATCGATCAACGAAAAACGTTCTCGAACGGTCGGGAAGGAAGAAGATCCGGCGATGTGCATTTGGCGTGTGCACGAATGGCATAGCGCCATTTCGTGGAAAGTTTCGAGATGCAGAAAACGGCGAGACGTAGCGTGATCCGCGCAACTTTCGGTTATATCCGAAGGAATTTATTGCCTCATTTGTCGGGTCGGCGATTCGTCGCACGTTTTACACGACGGTTAAAGCTTGAGAGGTGTCTGGCGGATCCGCGACCCTCCGCGTGAGCGGGAGAGAAACACCGGAGCCCCCTTAATAAGCGAACTTCCTGGAACGCGATGAAAAATATGTTTTTGCAGGCACGCACGATACGTGTCACGATTTTATTATACCCGCCACTTCCGACGCTGCCACGTATGACGGAAACCGTGGAAAGGAGCTTGGCCGTGCATCTCGGAATAATCGCGTGAACCACTGTGATAATAATGGACGGGCGTTCGCAGCGCCGTTTCTTTCCTTTCACCTCTACCTAGCGTCTCTGTTACTTCATAAGCCAATTAACGTGTCCCCCTATAAAGCGTCGACTAATTACCAATTACCAATTACCAATTACCAATTACCAATTACTCATTACTAATTACTCATTTGGCCGCTAATTAAACATTCCTCCGCGCGATCATATTTCCAACTTTTGCGAAATAACGAAATAACAGTTGTATATCGTGATACGTATTATATCGTGTAACGTCTGCTAGCGAGATCCGGTCGATCCGGTCGCAGCCATCGTCGCGAACAATCAGAACGCAGGAGTAACAGATTCCTCTGATAAAAATCGACGAATACGGAGACGCGAGGCTCGTTAGGTTTGAGGATCATCCTGGAACAGCCAGACAATTCTATGCGAATTGGCATATCATTTCCAAAGCGAGGGTTAAATTTTCAATGAAACCGCGCAAGCTGCGATAAAGTCGTTGAAAGTTGAAACGCTGAGAACACGGAAATAATATGGATCGATCGATGCGATAAAGTACTCGCTCCAGCAGGATACTTGTCCGACTAATTGGCTAAATTATCGAATCCTGGACTACGGTAACAGCAGCATCGCGTGTTAAGCGATAAAAAGTGATTTAAACTAAGGAAATTTCTACGAACATCAGAGGTGGTTAAAGCGGAAACAACATCTCCTTTTATGCAACGTATACCTTTATACAACGTATTTGCCCTGTTAAGAGCACGTTCTCCCATTGTCACAGATTAATCGGTTTATAACGTTATACTCGAACGATATCCAACCGTTGCATCTTTCACAGTGATACACATGCCACGAAAGGTATCGTCAACGTTTGAAACAGGATTTGCTTTATCCCTGTTTCATCGCTGGCTACCTTTCCGCTCTATCACACCTGGTAGAAGCCACGCGTGTACTCACGGGCATGGTGCGTGCTCGTGCTCCTAGAAGAACCTGTACTCGTCGTGGGGGCCCTTAAGAGGCTTTCAACTCGGCTTAACGAGACCCGTAGTCGCTAGAGCAGTGCCTATTCCTCGCATAATTGCGCTTAATGCTCGGCGAGCTCGATGCGCTCACGTGGCTCGTGGCGATATTATACGCGGCATGGCATCGAGGTCAGAGCCGGGCATTTTGTTAAAAGAGGGCAAATCGGCCACTTCCGGCCGCTGTTTGCGTAGACACAGGCGACAGGTCAGCGGATGAGGCGGGGCAGCCATTTATGAACCTGCTGCACCTTAACAAATCTACTGGACATTGCACGCACCTGACAGCTCGATTTTTATATCGACGTATATAGTCGGCCGATACGCCACGGTTTTTTACGATTACGCGCGGCCAGTTGCGGACGCGGCTGGGTGTGGGTCGTGAAATTTACCGGCCGCGGCGCGGCGCGGCGGGACGCGACGCGGTGGGACGCTGCGAATTCGTTCTCTTTTCCACCCTTTTATTTATTTATTTTCTTCCTTTCTCCTCTTTTCCTGCCTTTTCCCTCCTTTTTTTTCGGTTGCGTGTTTTGGCCTTCCTCCCGTTGCTGCTCTCGACCGTGCATATTTGCTTTTGAGGGGTTGTTCCGGTGATAGAAGACCGAGTGTGAATATTGTTTGGCTTTTATTGCGACGCAGTTTCGAACGACGCGAAGCGCTATCGATCCGGCGAGAAATGGACATTCTTTGGATTTTTTTGCTCGCGATCGATATCTGTCTCGCAGGCGTTAACGTTGTACGACCGCGTGCAACGGAAAAATTGGCAACGCTATATTGGCGAGTCGCAGATTCGAACGTTGCGCGTGTTCCGTGTATAAGCCGTCTCCTTTTCCACGTTTCGTCGGTATCGTAACTTTTCGAAATATCGACATTTTCACGAATACAATTACGTATCTCCCGATCAGAGTCTTACATTCTGAGCCTTCCGATATTCCTCGATATATCGTCCAATGAAGGAAAGACCGCGATCTTGCTCGCTTCCAACACTTGCACCGCTATACTTTGTTTCTTCGTTTCATCGCGTTCCTATGTTCATTCTCCTATCCTCCACGCTATCGCAAGCTTTCAGTTCCTTTGTGCACGACGGCCATATTCAGTTTGCTCCTTTTCTACCGACGAAATACCATTTTTATGGAAACTTGGTATCCGTGGCATAGAACATAATGCGGCCAACTTGACGAATCGTTACGATCCAGTTGTTCGGCAATTTTCTCTAATTGCTCAATTGGTCGTCTATCGGCCTGGAATAAACTATCGAAAGCTTATCGAAAGCGTTCTAGCGAGAATTCAGTGAAAATTAGCCAACTGATAATTATAATCGTTCGCGTCTACTTTACGTACGATATCGGTAAACGGCGGCGTTGTGCGCAAAATACTGCTGGCTTCATCCTCGAAAGAAATTTACCATCCAAAGGTGACGTATACCGGCAAATGAGTTTCACAGGAATTTCCCAAGTTCCGCTAATTTGCAAGATCTTAAAAATTGCAACGCACACCTGCGTATTTCACTGTCCCGATGCTTATCTCGTTCTTATACTTTGACTATACTTTCGTTCAGAGATCTCTACAGTTGGTTGGTTATTCCGTAGCACCGTGAACATCACATCCACGGTATCATCCGCGCAGAAAGCCGAACTCGAGCGATTTTCAAGACCGACGCTAATCGCTGCCAAGAACACTGGCGAAAGTGAACGTAGTGGAAGGATGGTGCGCGTGCGTATCAACAGGAGAACAACGTAGAAGGAAGTGGAGGAAGAAAGGACGCCAAAGGGAGAAGGAAGAGAGCGAAAAAGAAAGAAAGAAAGAAAGAAGGAAAGAAGGAAAGAAAGAAAGAAAGAAAGAAAGAAGGAAAGAAAGAAAGAAAGAAAGAGGGAACGAGACAGAGAAAAGTCACCTCCCAGGTATCAGCGGGCAGCTCCTTTACACGAGCAGCGAATTAAAATTCCACTTCCGGTGGGCTCGCTATCTCCGAGCAAAAGCGCGGCGATAAAGTACGTGGAAGAGCTCGTGGCTCGGGCTTTGAATAAGCAGCTGTGTGCCCCACAGGCGTTAAGCGCGATAAAAGTCTCGCGAGCGAGCACGTGCACGCGTGACCGCGAATCGAACTCTCTAATTCATATTCGTGCACCTGACTGACCTCTCTCGTTTCTGCGCGGCGCGGTGTCTCGTTTAACACCCCCGCGGGCGAGCGCGCATCACCTGCGCAACCTCGCGACCATTCCACCCGTTTTCGAAGGGGGCGCGTGCCTTTCGCCGTGTTTTCTACGATATTACGCCCGAGAAGCTAATTCCCACCTTGAATATTATTAATACGGGTACCATCGGCGGCAGGGTACAGGTGGATGACGCGAGTCCTGCGTGCCTGCGGAGGCGTGCACGTGGCCGAGCTGTCTGTCTCACCGCGGGATTCCCGCTGCTTCGAACCTGCTACCACGACTTTTGCCTTCGTTCGCGGATAGCGAGATACAAGTTGCGTCGGAGAATGTGCGCTTGTGGCGGAGAACGTGCGCTCGTGGCGGACAAGCTGCGAGAGTAGTTGCTGCGAATAGGGCAAGAGAGAGGGAGGCTGAGCGAGGCGGTGCGTACCGGGCTGCGTGGAACGTAAGATGGTTAACGATAGCTTTTAGTTTGGTGAATGGCCAATGGCTTGGTTTCTTTATCAAGCGAGAGTGTACTTTGTACGGGAGGCAAATTCGTTGTATCGGCTCGTCCGAAAGATTTTTTAGATAGCAAGCGAGACTCGATAAGATACGCAGATTTACACGCGCGCGCGCACACATCCTATCTCGAGGGATATATATACACACAATATGCGATTTGCGATTTGCGATATACGAATATGTACGTATATCGAGAAACGTTTGCAACGAATGCCTCAATTTTGTCACAATCGTCGGATAATGGCATTCCAAGTCGTCGTTTACTTTTAAGATCGTGCTTTCTCGCAAACGAAATCACGGGTATTATACAAAAATATACAAGATACGCAAAGTTGCAACGTCTCGATGGCGAAGCAAGCCTTTATTTACGCTTCGTTCCTCTAATCACGTTCGTAAAAACATGCGTTTGCTTAAACGCGCAGTCTACTCGCGACTCGTCCCAACCGCGCAAGTTAATCCGCATGCGTACACACATTTTACCTTTTTTAGAGCGTCGTACCCGGCGAGAAATTCTCAGAAAATATTCGTTACACTTTACAGCTCTGCTGGAAAAATACGACTTCGTAAAAAGGAACTGGAGACAGAGGGAAAAATTACACGGAAGATCGAGCGCGCGTCGCAAACACAGCGGGCGATATAGATCCCGCGGATTTGCGGCTCTCGTCGATAAGAATCGCTATCGTTGGGATCGATCGCGCCTCGAGCTCCGCTCGAAAACTTCTCCCGCGAAATAATTATCGCGGTGAGAAAACACCGGGTCCCCCGGCCGCGTAATTGCGGACACGCTTTAATTCACTTCCGCTTATCTGATGTGTTCGCCGGTCTGTTGCATAACGTAAACCGTAGACCAATTATGACTATGTAGATCGGTTTTACGCGGTGTTTACGGATCCAACGAAATCTTTCTCGGACGAACGAATCCGACCGATCGTGTAAAACGATAGCTTGTTTCTCCAACACGTTGAGACAACGATACGAAAGAAATTATTTTATCACGATAATATTTGCATTTGCCAGATTCTTTCGTCGCTCGTGGCTTTTCTCTGCTTTTGAAATTGTATTCCACGTTGGTATCGTACGTGGAAATTTCGAAACTATTTCGCTTCTGTAATTAAATTCAATGAAAGCACACATACACGCACGCGCACGCACGCACGCACGCACACACATTGTAGAAAGTTCCCAATTCTGTCTAGTTATAAAATATCCGGTGCGAATATATTTTTCTCGCATCCGAATGCGTAAAATTCTTCGAGCGAGAAAACGGATTCGCACGTTCTCGAAGAATCAACCTTACCTTTCGAAAATCATGCGTCGATCCGTGGCCAGTTAGGACAGTTGTACCGTAAGTGACTGTTTAGCACTGACCCGTTACGTAAAACGCAATGACTCACTCGATGACTTCCTGCACCTGTTCCTTGGAAACGAGTTTTCTGGCCCCGAAACACGGAATTTCTAAAGAGGCTACAACGTTGATACGCCGACGAAAGAAACAGAATAGCAGACTACCGATTACCGACACCAGGCGCAAAGTAAATATCGTTGTTCTAGTCGTTTCGCGTGATTATTAATCGGTCAGCCATCCGTAACGTATTTCGAAAGTCGGTAGCGTGAAATGCACCGCATCCGGAAAGGGGAAGCGTTCGCAGTGTCAACGTGAACTCTGTCTATGCTTTCTACAGGCGTAGAATCATCGAAAGAAACTGTTGGAAGGAAGACTAGCTTGGAAAAAGAAAAGACTAGCTTGCCGGTCCGTTGCTATCGAATCGTAGATTATCCACCTATAAACCAATCGTCTCGCTTTTATTCCAAACGAGTAAAAGTGGAATATAACTCCATACCATATAAAAATCTTGCGATCTCGTCAGCCGAAAATTTCGACGCTCTTTCTCTCCTTTCCTCTCTTTGTTCGATGGAAGAATCAACGGAAAAAGTTGGAACAGAACGTAATCGCGTCGTTATCGTAATTTTATTTAATTTTATCGTAATATTGTTTCACGTTCATCCGGCAATTTATTTATTCTATGGTCGAATTCAAGCGGGTCCCTATAAAATCGACAGATGGAAAACGACGATTCGATCGTTGGTTATTATTACGGACAAGAAACGATCCGTTCCAAGTACTCGCAGTAGAAGGATGCGCGTGGTTTTGCGGAATCGCGGAGAAAAAGTCGCGGAAACAGACGCACGATTAACGGGGTCGAGCGGTCGAGGCAAAGCCAACGATGACTGCGACATGGTTTCTGCATTAGATCGACGCGTTCCTCGTTAACAACAATAAAGAGACGTCCAGGAAACTACACTTCCTTCGACCAGTGTCAAAATCCGGTGTCGGCGAACGATAAACCCGGTTGTCGAGGAACGACGGCCAATTATATTCCGCAGCAGATTCCTACTTATTTTCCTTCGTTGCCGAGTGTCTTGTCGATCGCCTTCGGAACGTTTCGTTCGTACTGTTGCAACGGCCCGAACTGTCTGTCTATCCACGTATTTGATCGTTCCGCTCTTAAAGCCGATGTCGCGTTAGAATTTCGTCGCGGATCCGCCGCAAGGTTTTACTTCGATTAAATCGACATTGATCATGCACGATGCTAGGTACAACTGGATAGAAAGAGAATAGCGAAAGAACCGAATACCGAATCTGTCTGTGAAAGAAGATGTTAATTTAAGCATAAATCTTAAATACAAGTAACGCTATACAAGCGTAGTAATATTTATCGTTGGCGAAAAAAGTTCTCCCGTCTAAATCAAACATGGGCCGGCGAAGAAACGCTCGGAACGTACGAAATAACTTTTCCTACATCTGGTAACCGGTATTACCTACCGTCCAGATATGGAATTGTCTAGAATTGATAAAGCGTTTCATACGTATCATTCGGTATTGGTCAAGCGGAAGGAGGCCGCAAGAGGAATCTCGTGAAAAAGGAATGGCCAGCAATCTTGATATAAGTAATGCATTTCTTTTATATCTCCACGAGATAAAGAATAATGGATGGGGCTCGGCCACGTCGCGCGGAAGATATGATACCTTCCGCTTTTCCCAGGATCCATCGAGATGACGATGATGATAATAACTCGACCGGCTCGCGAAAACGTATAACCGTCGAAAGATCGGAAAATCAAAGGACGGATCTCCCGACGCGACAAAAATCCTTATCCATCTACGATAAATAAAATCATCGTGCTGTGACACGTCCACTGCCGCGTATAGAAAGGTAGCCGTTGCTTTATTTTTGTCTTATCGACGATCGATGATTTACGACGACTGAACGACGATGGATTTGTCGATCGGCAGGATCCAAGACTGAACAGACGAGTTTTGCAAACTTACTATAAAAAAAAAAAAAACGAAAAAAAAGAAAAGAGAAAGAAAGAGAGAGAGAGAGAGAGAGAGAGAGAGAACGTTAACGTCGACGGGACGTATACAGGTATGCAAGTACTTTGCCGTTGCTGCGAATATGGACGATGGTGAAGACGGACAAAGACTTCCGAAACCTTCGAACACCTCTCCCTGTTTGGTGTAAAAGTTGGCACGAGGTTGTATTATCCGTAGGTTCGGAATGATTTTAGTCGCGCGATTTAGTCGCCGACGGTCCAACAGAGGACGATAACATCGAACGATATTAATTAATTGCGACTTACCGGATCGGGAAATCTGCGAACCTGAAAAATAGAAAATAATATAAATACTTGGAAACGTTTGAGTAAATAACATGGAAATAGCTACGATGCGTTATAATAATGGAAATCTATGACGAAAAATGTCGGGTTCGTTGTCAATTAATCAAGTAACGCGCACCTTGCAAGAACGCGAGGGCGCGCGAGGCGGGCAGAACGAAATAGAACTTGACATTTATTACAAGGAACAAAAATGAAATTACGTCGCGTCGCGTTTAAATTCTTAGAGCGATGGTGACCGATAAGGAGGCGCATAGCCGCGATGATTCATCGAGGGCGTAGAAGAAATGAGCCACAGGCACGACGGAGAAATATTAGGCGACGTTCTGGCCATACGAATGGAATCTTTATTTCGACGCGGCGCAGTTTGGACTTTTTCGAGATATCACCGCGAGATTAGTCGTCCAACGTGCCTCTCCGCTCTCTCCCTCTCCCTCTCTCTCACTCACACTCACTCTCTCTTCGCTCTCCACTCTTCGCTCTCGCCGCGTAATTATCGCGTATACTCGAATTATCTACGCACGGCTTGTATCGTCGCGCGGTCGAGCAGATGCTATAGCGAGATGAAAAAATTAGGCTGTCGTTGGCAACTCGACGTCCACCTTTTTACCATGTACGTGTTTCGTTCTGGAAAAAGATCGATTCGACGTAACGCGTATAATACAGTTATGACTGGCCGAATAATGGTCCGATTCCGATATTTATTCGTCTAGATTTATCGAGATTTATGGAGACTGATCTCGTAAGAGCAACGTCGGAAACGTAGCGAATCGAAATGCGCGATCTCTCGTCGCCGTAAAAATTGCGTAATCGGATTTTACATATTGAAAACATGTTTTCAGAGACGAGGATAATCGCGCGATAAAGATACTCTCTTGCGAATTTAGCGAACGGTTAAATGGTTAACGAGGTAACGCGGATAACGCGATGGAAGGAATTTAATGGCTGATTAAAAAACAGAGATCTGTACGGTACGTAGGAGAATCAAGTGGAAACGAAGGGGATGAAACTTTAATTACGGCTAGAACCGATCGTCTTTCACCTAAACGAGGAAAGACAAATAGCGACGATTTAACGGCGAAATAATATTTCGCCGAATCGTAGGTGCGCGCTATAAGCTATAAAAGCGAAGGAGTGACATACGAGCGGCTCCGAGCCAAAATCACCTCCGACTTGATGGAGTGCTCGAAGATCCCCCGGCTTCCAGATCCGCTCTCGTCCACGGCACGTCCGCGTCCCAACGACTAGACCAGACCGACGTCCGACGTGTTTGTCCGCCCCTGAATAAAAGCGGCTTTCCTCTGCTCGGCCACGCTCTTATCGAGGAAATATCATTTTATTTCATTTATGGCCATAACGTCTAAAGGGGATTCCTTCTTGCTCGATACCTCCTATACTTTTATTGGCCCCTTCGAATCTCGATCATATATTTCAGCTCGACCAGTCACGCTACGTTCCACGTTCCACGTTCGACCCCGAGTACATATACCTACCTACTTATTGTTGGATTCGACAGCCTCGAGAAACTTTCGATCGCGCGATAGCTTCGTTGGCGCTTGCGATCGGACGCCTCGTCGACTCCGCGTTACTGGTAAACGATCGTTGAATATAAAGTTACAGTTAAATAAACAAAAGTCAGTTGCTACTTATTCGCGGTAGCTTATTATACAAGTTATTGTATATTACATAACTTGTTGGACAAGTAGGACAGATTTCACGATCTTGCAACTTTTATGAAATAAGAACGCGGCGAGTGCAGCGTAAATTGGTAGGAAGGTAGCGTCGTTTGGTCGGGATAGTGCAATATCGGTCTGTAGTCGATATCGGCGTATAGCAAGGAACACGAGGGGCGGACTATGCCGTCGCGGCAACTCGTGAGACATGAAAATTGTTATTCTCCGAGCCGGCAAGGCAACTGGCGCGCATAAACTCAGAATCCGATGTTTCACGTGCCATATTCCGGCAAACCACCATCTCCGTGCACGGCTCATGTCACGTACACACCAACGAATCACGTCCCGGACCGGGCTGATCCATATCAGACAGCACGCGTGAGTTTCGAACCCGACCGATCGAATATTTTGCCCGAGGCGATCACGTTCTACCTACGATTTCGCATACGAATAACGCGACACTTTCTGAAAATCACCTGCGATGGTACCGCGCTTCTAATAGCCCCCGATTTTATTCGAAAATGTTCTCTGTCACTTTGGACGACATCGAGAATCTCCGCTCTTTAGGCACGGCCTGACGTTAAGTCGGAAACTCGTTAAACCAATCCGAACGTTTATATTTATTTATCCGGCTGTATTTTCCAACGAGCCCGCCAATTACTTTTTAACGCAAATGCAAAGTCCGGCACGTAGGTAGGATATTTTTTCGCTCGAGTTTGAGAAACCATCCGAAACCGTATCTCGAACGATTACGCGTAATCCAGGGACCACGAGAACAATTTTTTCAAGGAAAAATTTAGCGTTAATCGTAAAACGATTATTCGGATAACATAGAAAATATCGCGTGCGTCTAGCTCGTCGTCAGGGTGTAGACGCGCATCCGACGAGAGAATTAGCACAGAGACGAAGCGGGGCCAAGAATTTCCATCCAGAAAGCTATATAGCGCTAAACGGTTACGGTGACCGACAGCCGGCTCGCTGAAGAAAAATATGGAGCGAGAGCGGAATTCTACGCGCGTTTTACTCGACCCGATTAGGTCACAGCCCGTATAGCGCTTCTCGTCGCTTCATTTCATATTCCGGCAAGAAGACGTTCGCTTTACGTTTATCCGCGTGCACCTACATATATGTGTGTGTGTGTGTGTGTGTGTGTGTACACGTATTTTCCTCTTCGAGGTAGCACCCTGAAAAATCCGCCGCAAACATCCAAGCCAACAACCATATATACATGCCGCTTATCGACGAGGCCTCTCTCCCTTTCTCTCTCCTTTTTTCCTTCGTTTCATTCCTTTTCCTTTTTCTCTTTCTCTCTTTTCTTTTCCTTTTCTTTTCTTTTCTTTTGCTTCTCCTTCTCTCTTCTTTTTCCTTTCCTTTCCTTGCCTTCCCTTTCCTTTTCCCTTCTTCCTGTTCGAGGGGAACGAGATCCAGAGGACTGGGTTCGAGCGTTTCCGCGAGAAGCTATAAAGTGACACTTCCCGCTTGCAAATATAAACTTGTTCGCGGTCGACAGAGCGAATATTAGGAGCGTGGGGCCCTGGAAGAGGGCGAGAGGAGGTAGCACGGAGCAGTGGAACGGATATGCGGGCTTCGCCCATGGGAGTATTACGGATTCAAGGTGAGTAGGGATCCCACGGAGTAACCCGAGACATCAGCGGGCTAATATTTCCATATTCCGATATCGAATAAATGGACCGTTGGCGGGCGCGCGACGCGCTCATAAATCCTACGTCGACCCGTCATGCATCACCGGCCAGCCGGGAAAGATTCCAAGTCAGCCGGGGGTGGCAGGTGCTTCCTTCCCCTGCATCCGTTAGCCGTGTTTCTCGAATCGCGTCGCGTTGAAACGCGAACCTTTCGAAATTTCGGGCCGATTAACAATTCGATTTAATAGAATCGAATAGAATTGAACGGAACGGCGGAAAATTCGGAATAGGCGGAATAGCTCGGCGAACGATCGAACGAGATGAGATACGCGTATCTCTCCTCCGTTGCCGAAACCGTTTCTGGTATCTTGTTGGAAAACAAGCGACTCGCCAACTCTCGCAAGCACATTTACCTCGCAAACGTCGTACAAACAATCGCGAGTTACGAGGTAAATTTTAAGAGAGAACGCATCTCCCGTTATCGCTTTGATCGGTTTTTATATTTAGCAAGTTTCCACTCGTTGTTTTCTGACAAGATATCGGAAATTCGCGGAAGCCTGCTTAGAAATCAGCAGATTATCTGGCTCAATGTCGTTGGTGACGCGCGTCGTTCGACGCAACGGAAGATGACCGAACCGAACCGAACCGGACCGGACCGGAGACGGATCGACGTTCGTACGAATTAATCCGCTGCCTTCGAAAAGTCACGAGTTGGCCGATCAATGATCGACCGCTGTCGTCCAGTTCGATAGGTCAACGTTATTGCTGGCGAGATAAGAACCGCCAGCTTCGACGTCCCGTGTCCCGACGGCTGATCAACGTGCCAATGCTGGGTTTCCGCGGCCAAGAAACTTTTTACCATCCGACGCGTACGCTGCCACGAGCTGCCAGCAAGCGCGGATCTACGCGACAATTCGACGAAGCATCCACTACCGATCACGAGCGAGATGCACGAATGATCGTCAACCTCGAAACCATCGATTAGCAACTGTTCGTGCATCGCGAGATAACTCCTTAGACAAATCGTGCCAAAGAAAATTTACGGGCCGCGCAAAGTATCATCGCAACAGGCTCCAGGCGTCTCCTGGTGCCAATTATTTCGACTTCCCTCGTATTCGCAAGGGAAATTCGTTTCAACCAGATACTGTTACGCGATACCTGCAAGTCGAATTAAAAACCTGTTAAACGATCGTCGGCTAATCGTTCGATAAACGATCGTTTGGCAATGCTGGTATCGGGTATGTAACGAAGGAAAGGAATCTACTGTTAATCGATGGCAGTGTTGCGGCGCGGCACGGCGCGGCGGCAACGCGACGGCTGCCAAACGCGTAATCTGGTATCCATAACGCGGCGTGAAATCCTCACCGCGAAAGAATCCAGGGCCGTGGCCTTGTGTTCCAGGCCCAGGTCGAACGTGTCAAGCGGTCGAGAAGGCGCGACAAGAAAACAGGGATCGTTGCCAACGCTTCGAGCTACCTCGGCCTAAGGCCTAAGCGAGTCGTCGTAAACTAAGCGCCTCGCGACTTGTAAATTCACCTCTGGCGTTTTAATGGTCTACCACGAGCGTGTATTACTTTCAGGGGCATTAATAACGCCGCGCCGCGGTGAAAGGCTATCGCCAATTAATTAGTCACTTAGCGGCTCTCCCTACCCTGTAAACGCCTCTTCTCTTGCTCCTTTTTACGAACACGCAGAATCCCTCTGGCCAATAATTTACCAACAAGGCGTATTTGCCGATTGACAAGTTCGACTGCACCAACTTTTACTTTACGTTATAGACGTTTTTTTCGCCACTTAAAAATTTTACGATTTCGCGTCAAGAAGGGCGGTCGAGAAACTCGCAGTCGCCATCCAAGTATTACATTTTATTCTACATTTGTATGCTTAACAATTTACTCGTCTGTTGCCGAGTTTGATTCTGTCGAGCGGTAACAGAGTGGTCAGCGTCTTGTGAAATTTCCATTGATCGCGTCGATTTAATTACGCGAGAGAGCGTACGGGATACGTCGTTAAATCCGTCGCCGCGAAATCATCGCGACCAACATCGAAGACTGGCAACGTCGTTCTCAAAGTCGAACAAGCGAGAATAAGGGGTAGTTGGATCCGAAAGTTCTTCGGTTAGCTGCCCCTGAGAGGGTCAAGATCGATGGCCGAGAAAACCGAGCGTGTCACGGATCTCGGTTTAGGGTCCAGCGAGAAAGAACTTTTTTACAATGCTTCTTTCCTTCTCTCTTCCTTTTCGTCTTTCTCCTTTTCTTTTCTCTCTCTCCCTCTCTTTCTTTCTTTTTTCCTTTCTTTTCTTTCTTTCTCGATCTCTGGGCATCGATGAAACGTCCATCGCCGTGGAAACGAACAAACGCCCGCCCCTTGTAATAACGTAACGTAATTCGGTTAAGAGAGTCGCTTACTTGGAAGGACGACAAAATTGTCAAGAGTTAAAAGCTAAACGCGGAAATTCAAACTCTCTGGCGACAAACTCTTCCGTTTTCTAGACTATTTCTTACTTCGTACTTGTTTCTCAGCTGTTTCGTCTTTACTTTATTACATATATTTATGGCGGGTTATAGCACGGTAACCGGAGCGGGACACCTTGCGCAAACGAAAAGCCTCGTCGATGACGATACGAACGTATCGATGTTCGGGTTGCACGTTTCGAGCTACTCGTAATTAGCCATTAAAGATATACGTTGAACAGACTGCGTAAAAAGCTAATCTAGACGAGGTAATTGGACGATAACTGATAGACGCGAGGCGGTGTGCTGGCAGGCGAAATTAATACGCAGATTATCCAGGAACGTTGGCTCTTGAGTCGTTAGAGCCGAGGTCCCGCGCCTAATTCGTGTCTTCCTTCGCAACTTATAATTCAAGCGCGCAGACTGGAACCGAACTGAACAGAACTGAACAGAACTGAACAGAACTACGGCAACTTGCGCAACGGTAATTATACACTTCAGCCCCGTTCCCGCGCGCTACCTGCCCGTCTGGCTGGCTGCCTCCGCGCCCTTAAATTTCGCTTTATTTATGTCTCGACTGACGGCTTCACGCTGCCTTCGTCCACCGTTCTCGGATGAATCTCGCGGCGACCGGCAACTAACCGGCAACTAACCGGCAACTATCCAGCAACGGAAGAACACGCTGATTTCCCATGACGATGTTCGCGACCTTCGATGGAACGTCAAATGAAACGATATCTGTGGCGAATTTTTTCTTCACTTTGACGAGTAACGGTTAGATGTAACGGTTGGCAGTCGTTGGTAGATCGAATCTTTTTTACCCTGTGAAATTTCCGATTTTATTGGAAACGCAGATTGCGTAACGTACTCTATCGTAGCGTACAGATCAGGCAACATACGTACGTCGCATACGTCGCATACGTCGCATACGTCGCATACGTCGCATACGTCGTCGTTATGCTAGAACCTCGTGAAAAACGAAGAAATTCGGAGAAATTCGGAGAAATTCGGAGAAATTCGGAGAAATTCGGAGAAATCGGAAAGACAAGGAGCAGGAAGGGACGCAGCAAATGGAAAAGCCTGAAACGTGTAAAATTTACTGTAAAATCGAAGGAGAGGAGGAAGGAGAGGACGTAGATGAAATATTGGAAAAACGGTCAGCCGCGCTACCACGAGGTAGAAACTTTTACCGTTGTGACGTAACCAAGAACAGCTGTATCAGTTTCTCATCGAAGCATGAACGGAATGGCGGAAAGCGCCTTAATTTATCGCGAGCGCTTCTCGCGAGTATTTCTCACCGCGGCTTCTAGGCGGCGTGTTAATGCAATTATAACGGAAGACGGAAGAATCCGCGACAATGGGGGAGCGCGGAATAAGAAGTAAGCCGGGATAGGTAGCCGGACAAGATTTAAGAGGCAGGCCTGGGGGCAGTAACTCTTATAACAGCATTAAAACAGAGCACTTTAATTTACCGCACTGTAGATTTCATTCCTTGTGCTCAAACAGTCTGCGTCGACTTCCATTCTTCGCGCGCGTTATATAGGGTAACTCTACCGTGCTTCCAAGGAAACTTTCCACAATGCACTCTCCGTCCGACCAACCGAACCGGCAAACGTATTAGAAACGTACGCTATGTCAACCGTGGTACGTCTGTCACTGAATTTTCTTTGAAAATTATATCTACCAGTTCCGTAGCGATCCAATTGATCCTTGCATCGATCGATGGAGCAACTTTATTTCGTCGCGTGAAAATTTCGTCGCCGTTCCTTTCGCAGAGCGATACGTACCGAGCAATAAAGTGTCGCCTCGTTAAATCGTTACGTCGCCGAACGACCACGAGCTTTCCAATATTACCTAAATCTTAAGCCGCTTGTCTTTTCCAATCAATTCGAAAGAACGTTCTTAACGGTTAAAGTTACGACAAGTAGAATAATCTGTATTTAAAGAACACTTTGTACATACGGTGCGAAGCTCCCTCGAGCTGAACATGACCAAAACTTTCCGCGATTTATGTAACAATTATTTCAGCCAGCCGTGTTTCTTCCCCGTGCCTCGGTGCGATCGCCTTGTTCTCATTATGGCGTTCAATTCGCTACGCTTCCCACGAGAAATTAATCGAACCCAACTATGAGCAAAATTTTCCTCGAGTTTCGAGACAGGACGCTCCGTTTATTCCGCTTGACGCACAACGCGGCAGAGAATTTTGTTCAGAAACTGATGAAACCATGACACGCGGATTTAACCGAGGTCGATTTCAGGCTAATCGTCTATTACGTTGTTTCTGCAAGCGTAACATCCTCTCGCCTCTCGCCTCTCGCCTCTCGCTTCTCGCTTCTCGCCTCTCGCCGCTCGCTCAATACATTTTTTACCGCTTTATCATCGAGAACATAATTGCTAATTTACGTAATCTGCGCAACAACAAATTCCGACTCTTGGCAACGTTCTCTAATCTAGTTTCTAAACTCTTTTCAATCTAGTCTCCTATACGCTGTCGTCTTCTACCATCTTGTTCGACTTTATTATCTTCATGGTCACGTCGATCAGGGCAAGATCGTTTTAATCGTTTTCAGGAACGAAACGATGCTAGCGTGGCGCTACGAAATTTACTGTATCTGGCGCCGCTTCTATATTTACGATGGGCACCAGGACAACGAGCGACACCTACGTGATCCAACGAAGCGTCTTCGGCATACGCAGACCCGATGCCTCTTCCGCTTTTCATTCCAACCCACGCCCTTTCGTGCTGAAATTAAAACGCGAACCCAGCACGACGGACGTGCGAGCACTGCGATGCTCGCAAATACGTCGTCGACGGTAAATAATTCCTAATTAGCCCGGCGGCCAACCCACGACAATAACAATAGTGACGTCTTTTCTCTGTCGAACGTTCTTTCTTCTTTTAATCTTAAATACCATTTACTATTCGCAGCGTCGCAATGTGACGGAACATTATTCGGCTAACGAAAGTAACGCAAATCTAATCGCTTTATAGCGTCTATATGGAAACGTCTGCGACGACACAATTTTATAAAGCGGACGCGCGTACTTTGATTATCGGCGAAATTATGGTCGTTCGCATCTAAATAGAAATCTAACGCATAAGAGAATGGAAGAAACGTCCGATCGTGACAAACGCGCGATCCAACCATAGAAATATAAAAGTAAAATTGAAAGTTGCGGGAGTAGGGGTTGGGTTATCGATAGAATTGCCTAAAGAACGGTACACCGCTTTCAGGACTTTGAACGTGATTACGCTCTCTGAAATTTTCTATTCAGCGTCTCGCTACAGCAGAGTCGAGTAATTAAACGGATAATGTGGACGCATTGGAAAAACAAACGGAGGTAGCTGGATATTCAAATGAAACGGCAGGAGTGAAAGGAGAAAAGGAAACGGAGGAAGAAGAAGGAGAGGAAGAAGAAGAAGGCGAAGAAGGAGAAGAAGAAGGAGGAGGAGGAGGAAGAGGAGAAGAAGAAGAAGAAGAAGGAGGAGGAGGAGGAGGAGGAGGAGGAGGAGAAGCAGGAGGAGGACGAAGAGGAGAAGAAGAAGTTTGAGAAACAGGAGAAGAAGAAGAAGAAATTGCTATGCGGGACGCGGCGGAGCAGCATAACGGTAAGGCCTCGCTGGCAAACGATCGTGGTGTCATTGTGCCGTCACAATGCAAGGTTATTCATCTGAGATTCTCACGGCGACATCAATCCTATCGCTCGATAGAAATCTCCCCTCTGCCTCGGGAGTATTCCAGCTTCATTAGAAAGACGTGGCCCATGAATATGCGCGATGCGACCGACCTGATCAAGCTGCCATATCGCGTCACTTATCCGTGCAGACGATTTTCCCTGTAAATGCGACGCAGCCAGCTCGCGACACGTGTGCCGCGAATTTTGACGGAAGTCTCGGCTATCGTATCGTGTGTCGTGTCGTGTCGTGTCGTGTCGTGCGTCGTGTCGTGCGTCGTGTCGTGTGTCGTGTCGTGTCGGTGAACGACTAACTCATTGACCCGGGGTTTGATGCTGTCTGTCCAATTTAATTCTGTCCTCTCCCTTCCAGCTCCAACCCCTTATGATACACCTACCTTCGTCAATTGATTTCGTGAATTTTCTCGGCCGCGCGACCAATAGATGCACCGATACCGCCGGCCGTAAATATTAGCGTCGGCTCGTTCTACATATTTGTTAAAAAGCTAACAAATTTTACTTCGATTAGAATTTTACGCGCGTATCAACATCGTGTCGCGTATCGACGTGTCACGACTCGAAATAATTCAACTCTATGCGAAAAGAACATCAAAACCTACATAGTATAGTCACGTACAGCAGGGACACCTGCAAGTGGGCGGAACAAAGCCCAAGTATAATAATTTAATGTAAGTCGAAGGTATCGAACGTCAAAGTGGCCGGAGAGTGCGTGGGCTGGCAAAAGAAAAAAAGAAAAAGAAAAAAACAAGGCGAATAATGGTCGCTCTTCTATATTTCTTGGCGCAATCAAGACATTGCTAGATAATTTGTGGTCGTGGAGGCCGGATACTTCGAAGGGGCTACATAGTAAAGATCTAATATACCCGACTCGTAATCATTAATCACCGAAGAGAAATCGCCCGGATGGATGGCTAGCGCTTGCCGCTTTTTCTCCGACCGTGAAGAAACTCGGGCGTACACGTACGTACTTATACAGAACATTCCGACGAAAATCTAAATCATTCAAAGCAAATAACGACCAAACGTCCCTACATCTGACAATCGTTCAATTTCTTCTAATTATTGGTTCGAATCGTTAAATTACATCTTGCCTCCTTCGAACGAACGATCCATCCGTGAAATCCTTTTTTCCTTTATTGCCCTGCTTTAGGGGTTTTGATATAAAGCTGCTTTGTAAAAAAAAAAAAAAAAAAAAAAAAAAAAAAAAAAAAAAAAAAAAAAAAAAAAAAAAAAAAAAAAAAAAAAAAAAAAAAAAAAAAAAAAAAAAAAATGAAAAAAAGCAAGAAACAAAAGAAAAAAAAAAATGGAAGAAAATTGCCTCGAAAAAGGATAAAGAAGACTTTAAAGGAAGAAACAGGCATGTAATACAGGTTCTTTTTTTGCAATTGGTAGCTTAAATTGCTGTAACAGAGTGAAGCGTTTCCCTTAAACGTTTAGAAAAAGGACTTTAAACGGTAATATCTTAACCCAAATTGACCATACTTTTGTCTGTAAAAGACCGTGCTTAGTTTTACGGAACCTGTATACCTACGCGCACGTAAGGCGTGAAATCGTATATTTTAAAAGATCAATAGAGGACGTAGTGTAGCGGAAAATTTAGCGTAACACAGGATACTTAATAAAATAATGGCGTACACGTTACGTTACGTAAAACATAAAGGTTAGGTATTATCGTTAAACCCCGTAGAAACGAAAAGTTTTATCGACGCTCGAGTCACCTCGCCGATGCACACGGACCTTTCCGATATATAAATAATATGCGCATTGCACTCCTTCTTCGTGCCAAAACTTTTCCCCAAATACAACAACGCAAACCGTTTCTTCGATATCGATCCTCGTATCTCCCGTCCTAAGCTGCGAATAAACATTTGCATATTTCTATAGAACGCATATGCGTATTTAATACGCGTAAACGCGCGCGGTCGATCTACGAGAATCAGCGACAAAGTAGGAAAAAACGGAATCCTCGGTGGAGATTTTCTTGAAGCTAGGAAACTCTCGTCTCTATAGAAGCGCGTTTTACGATCGGTCGGGGGTGGGAGCGGTGGGCGTGCGTGAGGGGTGGCGGTTCGCGTGGAATACACGCCGGTTGCTAACTCAGCTGACCGGTCATTAATAAACCGAAGCCATTACCAAGCAACCTCCGAATGTGCATGGTCGCGTCTGTGTGCACCAACTATGTACACGGGTATGTATCTAAAACCGCTATCCTGAGAGTTTCCCTGGCCGATTCAGATCTGCGCGCGCCCCGTACCCCTCCCCCGGCCACC
>JACXII010000718.1:0-27745 GCA_014737395.1 Bombus waltoni
AGGTAGTTAAAATTTTCCAAACAAGCGCCCGTGTCATAAACATTCTGGCTGCCTCCCAGGCGACAACCCCTCCAGAGGGACAAAATCCCGGTACTTAAACATTTCCGAATCAGCGTCCGATACAGTTTAGTTACGACTATCTAACCGGCTACTCTACTCATTTCTTATATTAAATAAACCAAACCTAAAAAAATTCAAGGTTTCTTTACCCTAATTACCAAAAAGTTCGAATCGTGTGAATTTGTGTGTCTTCGACGTGACAGCGGCATGGGTCAACATGTGGTCGCGGCAGAGGAAGAGAAGGCAGAGGAAGAGAAGGCAGAGGAAGAGAAGGCAGAGGAAGAGAAGGCAGCGGCTATACGAGCAGGGGACGCGGAAATTTCCATCGTCAATCAGCAGCGGGCACGAGAGAGCAGGGCAACTCAGGAACTGGCGCATGGATAGCAAGTGTGCGCGCAGCGCACAGTAGCGAGATGAGCAAGCTAGGCGATAACGAAATAATTTGGTTATTAGATAGACCGGTAAAAGCAACAAAAGTTGGAAACGTCATAAGTTACTTCGAAGCATTCGGAAAACAAAATAAAATAAATATGAACAAAGTGTTTTACGCGAAAGAAATGTCTACAAATTTGATTAGGCTAGGAAAATTAACAGATAACAATAATACCGTTCTTTCAAAAGGAAATATCGCGAAAGTAATAGACGAGGACAATAAACTTACAGCTGTAGCGTTCAAAGAGAATAGGACACATAAAATGAAAACCATATTGAGAGAGAAGGAGCACTTAGCAAACAGTGACAAACGTAACGGTATGAGTCAAAAGAAAAGATAGCATAGGATGCTAAGGCACGTAAATTTCAGATACCTGAATATTTTGGGTAAAGAGCAGCTAGGGACAGGTATACCGAATGAATTTGAAACGGAATTTTTAAAACGTAAGACGTGTATAGAAAGTAAAATGCATAATTTACCATTCAAAAACAATCGAACTAAGGCTAGAGAGATAATGGAAATTATCCATACGGACGTGTGCGGTCCCTTTAAGACTACCGGATTAAATGGAGAGAAATATTTTATTTCATTTATCGACGATTATAGATGGGTCTTTGATTCTCTTGCACAATTTGTAAATGAAAGTGAGAACTTAACGGGTAAGAGGTTAAAAAAATTGAGATGCGATAATGGGAAAGAATATTTAAATAGTCGAATTTATAAATTTGCCAGGGATAAAGGTATTATAATAAATAATTGTCCAACTTACGTGCATGAATTAAACAGGACAGCGGAAAGATATAATAGAACAGTAATGGATATGGCGCGTTATTTGTTAGCGGAAGCACAGGTACATAAAAAATACTGGCCGGAAATACATACTAATGTACAGCGGGATATTTAAAAAATCAGATATTAGCGAACAATGTAGAGAGAAAGACTCTATTCGAAATATTCTTCAGAAGAAAACCAAATGTCGAAAATCTACGGTTATATGGGAGTAAAGTTTTTGTAAGAAAGCCAGAACAGAAAAGAGTCTCTAAATGGGATAAGAAGGCAGGTATGGGAATCCTGTTAGGCTATAGTGACGTAGGTTATAGGGTCCTATTAGGCGGAAAAATAATAGTAGCTAGACATGTAGAGGTCATAGAAAAAGACATAGAATGTATCGGTCTTGAGGAAAACTTATCAGATGAAGATAACAATGACATCGGAAGTAACAACTTATTAGAAAACGCGAATAAAGAAAATTTAGAAATTAAAGAGGACGAAGATGATAATAGTTCCGAAAACTTGAAAATCCCTAGGAGATCCACTCGAAATAAGAGAATTCCTGCGAGGTATCCAGAAAAGGAAGAAAGTAGTGAGATTCACGCAAATTACTGTAAGATACACCTTGTACATTTGAGGAGGCAATTTATAGTGAGGATTGTGAAAATTGGAAGCAGGCTATGGACAAAGAAATAGAATATATTTATAAGAATAAGACTTGGAAATTAGTAGAAAAGTTAGAAGGCCAAAGGGTACTAGATGTAAAATGGGTTTACACGAAAAAATCGGATGATAGGTATAAGGCTAGATTAGTGGTAAGAGCATTCCAACAAAAAATGTAATTGATGACATATATTCTCCAGTAGCAAATAATCAGACCTTAAAAATATTGTTATCATATTGCTGCCAAAATGGATTTATAATTGAACTAATGGATGTAGAAACTGCTTCTTTAAACGGTGAAGTAAGCTCGGAGGTAAATCAACCAAAAGGATATGTAGACGGAACGAATAGAGTATGTAAGCTATCAAAAGCGATTTAAGGATTAAAAGAAAGTCCGAGGGATTGGTATGCATGTTTCGATAAGTATGTGACGAGAGTAGGGTTTAAGAAAAATAACGTAGGGTTGTGCTTGTATATTCATGGAGAGAGAGAAAATGTTGTTTATCTGCTAATATACGTAAACGATCTGTTGATCTGTAGCAAAAAACAAACAAAAAATACAAAATACAAAACAAAAATACAAAATTCAAAATGAAAGATTTATGTGAAATAAAGGAATATCTCTGAATAAATATAGAGTATGATTATATCAAAAGGGAAATGAGACTAAGCCAAAAGAGATACATTGAGTCATTGGTAAATAAATACAAAATATATGATAGTAAACTGTACAGTGCACCTATTGAAACAAACTTAAAAATTGAAAATGCTGAGATAAGTAGAGAAGATATCAGATACAGAAATTTAATTGGCACATTGTTATATATAAGTTCAAATACCAGACCAGATATTAGCTATAGCGTAAATTGCTTAAGTAGATTTCAAAATTGTTATAGCGAAGCACATTTTAAGTATGCATTACGAATACTGAAATATTTATATCGGATGAAAAATTTAAAGTTGTATTATAAGCGAAACGAAAATTGTGAAATAATAGACTGTTTTGAAGAAGCGGATTGGGCAGGAGATCACTTAGATAGGAAATCTACATCGGGATATGTAATTAGATTGTATGGGAATGTAATCGTTTGGAAGTCGAGAAAGCAAAAGTGTGTTACAAATGCCTCGACGTATGTAGAGTATGTAGCTCTATCGGAAGCGGTAAGTGAACTAATGGTTATTAGGGAAGTGATAAAGATCTTCAATATAAATCTAGAACAATAACCCCGTAAAGATCTATGAGGACAACTCTGGAGCGGTAAGTATAGGAAAGTACGGAAATTTCACGAAGAATTCCAAACATATTGAGATTCACTATCATTATGTTCACGAGTATATAAAGGAAAACATGATAAATGTACTAAAAATAAACACGAACGAAAATATTGCGGATATTTTTACGAAAGCGCTGTGTAAAGATAAATTCGAAAAGTTCAGGATGTGAATGAATGTAAAATAACAGGAATGTATATACAAGATAAATGTAAGGAGGCGTGTTAAATAGGTAGTACATTTATATTGTACGTGTGAGAGTGAGAGAGCGAATAGCGTGCAACACATATATGCATCCCCTCCCTAGAGTGTATGTGAGCGTCGCAAGACGGTTCAGGTATTCGTTGAGACCCAGGCTTGCTGGAATACCTCCGCTTCGATCAGGTCGGGACCTGGGCATTTCCTCTTCCTCAGCCGTTTCACCCGAGGACTCCGTTTCCTCGCATCTGAGTTTCCCGGTCGCCATTTTATAGGCGATCCCCCATGGTTCCCTATTTCCCATTTCTGTTATGAAGTACCTCCAGCTTTCCGTCTTCGCCTTAGTCACCATTTTGGTGTATTTCCTCCTGGCCTTCCGGTATTTTTGCTTTTCTAGCTCCTTTGTTGTGGGGGCCTTGGTGTTTTGGTACTTCCTCCTTGCCCGGTAGGTGTTCCTTTTTGCCTCCGTGAGCTCCCTTGTCCACCATGGGACGGATTTGTCGTACCATTTCTTTCTTGGGATGGCTGCGTCGCAGGCACTCCTCAGGATTACCTGCATTTGCTTTGCCATCCGCTCGACGTCTTCAGGGGACTGGATACTTGTCCCTAAGGTGATCCGCTTTTCTTGAAGGATGAACTCTTGGAACGCCTTCCAGTTGGTCTTTTGGGTGTTGTATCGACCTTCTTGTTGCCGCTGTGGCTGCGCCCCTCTTTCGTCGATCCCGAGACGCGTCTCCAGTATCCTGTGGTCGCTGGAGGTTCCGTTCTCGTGGGTCCTCCATTCTCTTACGAGCGGTATTGCCTCCTGGCTTGCGAGAGCGATGTCAATGTTCGAGCTTCCATGCGTCGTCTCAAAGGTGGGGGCCTGTCCTGGTTGGTTCAGCACATGGACGTTGTACTGGGCTATAAAGGCCTCTAGGGCCTCACCTCGGCTATCGATTCTGCTGCTGTGCCACAGCGGCGATTTAGAATTTACATCCGCCCCGATATTTAGCTTCTTCCCCCTGAGGCTCCTCATTGCCTTGTGGAGTTGTTGTAGCACTACCTCTATGCTTTCGGACGGCGGGAAATATTGGCTGAGCACGTATCGGCTAACTGTTATATAGTCCCGGACTTTGCAGGCATGCCAGGAAATGAAGAATTTCCCTTGCAGGAGTTTCCTTCTCACCGCTGGAGGTACTTCTATGACCCAATTTGTCACTTCTGAGTCTTTCTTCCCTGTCTTCCTCCAGCAGAATTTCGTTTCCTACATCTTCTTCTTTTAGGGTCTCCTTGTTTTGCTTCCTGATGCAGGCTTGGATGTCTTTTTCCTCCACTTCCCTTGGGATGTCATATACTATCATCCTGGGGTTCCTTAATGTTGGAGCTCTGGCCTGTAGTCCGGCCTCCTTTAATTTTTCGTTCTCTGTGAACGCCTTGAACCCTTCCGGCGCTGCGGTTACTAAAGCAATTCCGTTGCCATTTATTTTCTTGACGGCCTGGATCTGTATCCCCTTCTTGCGGGGGTTCACTAACGTGAAGACCTTGTCTCTGGCTTCCTCGCTTGATTCTCCGTTTCCGGGTGTATTATCACCACGTTCCTTGGTGGCTTCACAGCTACCTGCGCCACGTTTTTGCTTCGGATCTGTACTTTTTTCGCGTACGTGGGCGGTTTCGGTACACCAGCTGAGCTCAGCTTTACGGCTGATTCCAGTCGCCTGTTGACTTGCTCACTGCGCCTAGTATGGTGCTCCTTTGGCGTTTGGCCTCTCCTGTGGCCTGCTCTAGCCTTCCCGTGAGGTAGCTGTTCTCGAGCAGTAGCTCCTCGAGTAGGCCCCTGATTTCTTTGAATTGTATCATTATGGTGGCCGCCAGTTCTTTATTTATCTTTTTAGCCGGGTCCAGGCAGATTGCCAGCATCTTCTTCTCTATGGCCCCAGCTTGTGCCTTTAATTCGGGAACTTGTCGTTTCGGTTTTTCTCCTGTCTTACCTGCCTCCGCGGAGGGTGTTTCCCTGGCTGTTGTGTTGGCTTTTTCCTTGTGTACCTCCGGAGCGGCTTGCGCCGATCCTTTCTTCGCCTTATCTTCATCCATGGCTCTTTTGCCGCGATCCGGTTGCCCTGAGCAACACTGTTAGTCGGTTCGCTTCGCGGTGCCTTGTCGCGTGCAACTTAGATGTCACCGCGATAGAGTCCTGCGGCGTATTGCTTCTGGCGTTCTCATTGCAAAATGGCCGCGTCTGACTGCGCGTGCTCCCGAGCAGTTTCCCAAGTGGTCCGCGCGGCGATGCTGTCGGCTCGCGTGCTCTCTCTCGAGCAGTTTCCCAAGTGGCCCGCGTGGCGGCGCTGTCGTCGCGCACCCCAATATGGCGTCTTGTTGCCCCGTTGGCGTGAGTGCACATTCTCTCACTTCTCCTGCCTTATTTCCACTTCCTTTCTTTAGACCTCTTTAGCACTTTTGTTCACTAGCACCAGCACTTCACATTTATACACATTCCTTGTCACCTTTCTTCGATTTTCCTCAAGATTTCGACTACAGTGTAGAGAGTGACGTGAACGCGTCCTTCCTGCCTGCCGCCATCTTTGAGACCCCGCGCTGCGGCTAGTGGGCACCTGATCCAGATTGTTCCAAGGTCACCTCTAGTGGTGCCAATGTCTCCCACTTGCATCTCCGCAACGCCGCATCCCGTCGCCAATGCCAAGACGTTTCGCAGCTCCTCCTTGCCGACTGAGAAGTCGAACCTGGTCACTCTCAGCTCCGCCGTCCTCGATGGAGCCGCGACTCCGGCCGTGGCTGGGTCCAAAACATGGGCTAAACGCGTGGCAAGCGCGCATGCCTTTCCCCTGTCTTTATCTCCGAGGACTTCTAAGATTACACCCCCGTTTATAGCCTTCCTCATCATCAAGGAAGCGATTCTGAATTCGGCTAGCGGGATCTTTTCTCTAGCCGTTGTTAATACTTCAGCGTAGGATACCTTCGCCCCCTCGTTCAACGTTATATTCACCGCGGATGAAGGCGGTGGTCGAGGGAGCACTACTTTGTTAGGCGCCTGTGCCAATTTCTTTTTCGGGGCTTTCCCCGAGGACCCCGTCGATACGACAGCGGCACTTGCTTTTGGCGTGTCCGTCGTCCTCTTCTCCGGCTGTCCACCTCTAACCGGTGGAGCAGTGGCTGCCATGTTTTTTGCGGCGTTCTTCTTCTTCCTTCTTCCGGCCACCTTCCACTCGCCACCCTCCTGCTTCCTCGGGAGCGATGGTAAATGAGTGGAACAACCCGCGGCCGCGGGTTTCATCCTAATTCGCGCCTCCGGGCTGCATCGCCGACCTTCTTCTCTATTCTCAAGAGGCCTCGTTGTCAGTTCTTCGAACTTTTTCTCAAGAGCGTCGATGCGCGCACTCACACTCTTCATCCCTTCGTGAATGACCCAACTCAGGAGTTGTGCCCTTCAGAAGAGCGGTCAATTTGGAGACTTCCCTTTGAAGGACCGCGTTCTCCTGCTCTAGCGTTGACAACCGCGCTTCCAAAATCCTAGTGCCTTTGGTGGTGCTGGCGGGCACTGACCTTTCGGTAAACTCCATCGTCGCGGCAGTAATGCTACGTGCCACATCCTTCAGGTTCTTGTTGTATGTATCCTTCAGGTTGGACGATGTTGATGCCACCTTTATTATTTCCGTGACACACCGGATCATTTTAGCGCTAATATCTGCAGCCGAAGAAATCCTCATTTCCCTAGCCAACTCGTCCGATACATCTGGAGGAGCGTAGGTTATCCCTCGTTTTCTACCTCTGGACGCTATCGATGACGCCACAAAGATATGCGACTCCTCGTCGTCGGAGCGCACCCGTCCCAATCTATGCTATTTCCTTTCCTTTTTTTTTTACGTGGGGAAATTCTCACGGACACCCCGCCGCCCTCTGGGAGGCGACGGGGAGGTATCGGACTCAAACCGACTAAAACCCCACGGTGGCCATCCTGACGCTTGGCAGAGATGTCCCAGGGCCTCTCACGAATTACTGCCGGGACACTCTTCGTCCTCTCCCTAGTTGTTGAGGGAGGTTTCCTTGACTAATTGGGCCGCTAGGAGGACCACCCCCCTTACGCCACGTTTCATCGACCGTCGTGCAAGTCCGAGGAGGGGCTCAGACCCACCTCGACATGACGGCTCTTCTGACGCGCCTAGGGCGGCGGCGGTGCCGCGGCCCTGCGGACCGAACCCCTTCGGTGCAATGTTCTCGGTGGATGGCGCCCTCTCTCCCTTTCTCTCTCCGCTCGCTCTTTCGCGAGCATGACTTGATCGCAGAAGGTGCAAATCGCGATGAACTTCCGCCGCCCTCTCAGCATCGCTTCGACGACCGCCTCGGGGGCCAATCTCTCGCCGATGGCGAGCTGCAGAATACGGCGCGGTTCTTCCCACGGCGTGTCCTCCACTTCCCGGCAGTGGTGACAGGTGGAAGTCATCTCTCGCCGAATCCTTAGCGGGTACTCGCCGAACACTCCGTGTCCAGCGAGCACCTGCGTCGTCCTGAAGGTCAGCGGGGCGCCGCCTCGATCCCTCCAAGCCTCCCAGTTGGGAAGGACGGCTCGAACGGCCCGGTGTGGCCGCACAGCATCTTCCTCCAACAGCTGAGAGCGCCACCGCTCCCGGGTCTCCCGTTTCGCCTTCATCCGGAAGTCTTAGCCGAATGGTCGTCGAGCGGCGTGCGCCCATCCGAGCCCAGGCCCCTCAGGTGTTCGTACACCCAGCGGAGCGCAAGGGCCTGAAACTTGAACGGAGGGGACGCCGCCAGTACGGACGCCAACGCGTGGGATATGGTTCGCTATCCACGAACTATGCGGATGGCGGTCGTCCTATGCAACCTCCTCAACAAGAGCAAGCTGCGACGACACGCCATCGGGTCTTCGGCCCATGCAGGAGACCCGTAAAGGACTCGAGACCAAACCACTACCTCGTAGAGTCGGCGAACTCCGACTCCTGCTTCCCAGTTGTTCGGTAATAAGCCGCATAAGGCGTTGGCTGCGGGTGTCACCCTTGGGACCAGGAGCTCGAAGTTCGGTCCGAACGTCCACTGGCTGTCGATGGTGAGACCCAGATATTTCATCTAGCATTTCACCGGGACTTCTTTTCGAAGAAGTTACAATCCAGGTGGAGGGGTTCCTCTGCGGTATTGGTCGAAGAATCACAAGACCTCGGACTTGACCGGCGACACGCTCAAGACGAGCCTCCGGATGGCGAGTACTGCACATGCCACGGCGGCCTTGGCGAGGCTCAGAGCCCCGTTTCACCAGCGTCCCCCGGCCAGGACCAGCGTGGACCAGGACCACACCATGCCTGTGCCCGGGGGCATAGAACATCGGAGAACCGAGTCGTAGGCCGTGATCCACAGGATGGGACCTAGCACTGATCCCTGTGGGACGCCACGCTCCACAGATCTTCTCTCTTCGTCCTCCTTACCGAGGTACTCGACCTACCTATCGCTCAGGTAGGCCCGGATGACGCGGGTAAGGTGAGGAGGCACTTCGAAGTGTTCCATGGCCTCCGCTATCACGTCCCGAGGTATGTCGTTGAACGCGTTCGTTATGTCGAAGGACACCGTCAACGCCACTCCCTCTCGAGCAACCGTGGCCTCGGAGATGAATCGCACACGGTTGACCGCGTCGATCGTCGAGCGACCCCGTCGGAATCCGTACTGGCTATTGTGCCAACCAGGCGACTGCTCCGACATATGGGCCACCAGGCGGGCGGCGATTATTCTTTCGAATAGTTTTCCGGCCTCGTCCAGGAGGCACACTGGCCGATACGCAGACGGCAAGTTCATCGGTCGACCTTCTTTTCGAAGGTGGACCAATCTTGCCAACCGCCATACCCGACGGTAGACTCCCTTCCTTAGGCATCCGCTGAAGAGTTCTCGGAGTCTGGGTACCACGACTCCCATCGTTTCCATCCATATCCGGCCTGGAATTCCGTCCGGTCCCGGAGCCGCGTCTCGATAGGCCATTCTCTTCGTCACCCGCAGCAGCTCATCCTCGCTGACCGCTATTTCCTCCCACCACTCCAGTGTCCGAGCGGAGGATGGCTGTGGTGGCTGTCTCGCGCGATCCTCTTGCCGTGGGAACAAGGTCCCGATGACATCGGCTAGCAACGCCGGCTCCATGTTCGCGGTCAGTGGGGAGCCCCCGGGGCGCAACTTCTTCATAGCTATCCGGTAGGGCCGCTCCCAAGGGTCGGATTCGACCGACTGGGCGAGGTCGAAGGGGGAGGGAGCGTCGCGCATCTCTGTACGTACCGCAGTTGCGGGTGATCTCCTCCTCGTCGCGGTCACGTCGACGGCGGGCCCTTTGGAATCGTCTGCGAGCTCGAACACAGCGAGCCCTAAGCTCTACGATCTCGGAGCTCCACCAGTATACGGCCGGCTTCTGATTACCGCCGGGCACGTAACGCGGCATCGAGGCGTCACACGCTGCACTCATGTCCCGCCGAAGGATCTCCGCCTCCTCGTCGATGCTTCCATGCGTCGTACGGGCGTCCCAGCTCCAGGCAGCCATCACTTCTGCCGCCTGCAGCAGATCGTTGTCCCTCTCTTGGACGCGCCATCTTGGTGGTGGGCGAGTGCGAGATTTTTTCGCTCCTCTTCGGGCGCTGCAGGCCTGTGTAGCGAGCGTAGTCTCGGGCGCCACCTCCATAAATATATAGAGGTGATCCAAAAGAGTCTCGATGCCCTCGGCCACTCTCCAGTTCGAGACTCAACGGAAGGCATTCGCTAAACCTAGCCTAAAATGCCCGTAATCATTCGCACCTTGGACATCGCTATGTAAATCGACAAATTTTGAATAGTTGCTTGGCTAATAAAATGAGTCACGATGGTTTTACAATTTATCAATTTATCAATTGCAATTTCTGATTTTACAATCCGCAGAAAAGTAATAGTGCACTCAATATTCTGATTTATGGCTGGAGATAAATAAGAAATATATATATCATATATAATATAATATATATAATATATAATATATTATATACTCTATAATGTATATATACTCTATACAGCACATTTCATTGAACAAACGGAAAATCGCTAGTAGAACATAGGTTATGAAAACACATATTAATTCATGAATATGTTATGAAAACTATGTAACAAAATATAAATAAAAGACAATGCGAAATATCATGCAAAATATATTGTGTGGCCAATAAATGATTCGCTATTTATAATATTTCATATGTTATTTCCCTTGTAAAGTATCTATTATGTTTCGACGTACTCAATTCTGTAATACCTGTATTCTAAATTGTGTTATTTCCCAGAACATTATAATTTGATTCCCTTACTGTTTAAAATTGACTACATTCTGTAATATTCTTTTGACTAAATTTATAATTCAATTTTTATAATTTATCATTTATTATATATATTATATAATTTATTAAACATTTTATAATTTATATAAATATTAATTGGAGTCTTGAATATTTTTAGAAAAATAATAGTTTCAATACATTCAATTATTTCAACCGATACACTGTCGTATTCAAAAAATCAATCTCCGTATAACAATAACAATATAATATGCTTTTCTAATCCTCAACATATTAAATCGACATATTAACTCAACATATATATACGATATAGCTGATATATGTTTCTGATTCAAATTTATTATCAGAAGAAGTTCCATCTTTCTTAAGTTAACATTACAATAAGTATCTTGAATCTGTTCTTCTGTCTTAATAGTGGAAATATTAGAGGATGTACATATTTCGTGACGGTAATAAATACATCGAGCTCAACTAGATGTTCGTATAGATGAAATCTTTTATATTTAAATTTATTACAGTAATGCAATGCCATATTTGATTACATATTCTAAAAACCTAGTTTCACAAAACGATCTGAGTATAAATTTGGCAGCACTCTCACTTCACAAAAAACGTTCTCGATACCCAGAACAATATACTCCATATATTTTAATGGAGTTTATTTGAGACGGTTGTTCCAATCGATACAAACCTTAAAAAGAATATCTTAGAAGATTTTCAAATCCATATCAGAAATGCATTTATGAGCAGTTTTCACAGAGGAATGAATAACTAATTTCAGTCTTGAATGAAAACACCAAATGCTTTCACTTAAAATCTTTTTGACTATGTGTTTTCAGGTTTTCTATTGTATGATGTCTATTGCTAGTCTTGTTTGCATTACAGTGAGATTATACTTAAAGACCTTGAGAGATTTGTGAATAAAGTATTGCCAAATAGCCAGGAAAGGATAAAGCATTCTGCTATTACTGAATTATTAACTTTTTACTAGCATTAAAAATTTTTTATACTTTTTACTTATATTATTTCTGAAATATCTTTGTTATTGGTTATAAAATTTGAGTAAGCTCGACATTTATACTTTAGGGAGAAACGCAGCTGTTGACAGTACATCTGTTCCCTTGGGACGTATCGCTGCACTGTATTGTATTGATTGTATTGTCACCTATACTGTGACTATGGTTGGCTCTCAATGGTACGAAGATTATTTAGACTAGTACAAGGATGATGGTAATGATACGTATAAAGAAATTACAGAGTGCGTTGCCAAAACGGAAAACCTTCATGCTGATGATCTGAAGATCTTGGAACAGGAGATTCAATTACGTTCTTCTTTGCAGCAAAATGCAAATGCGTCTGCAGAAAGTATATAATGAAAATCTCACTTCTTCATAAATGCGTTTCATACGTTTATATGCAATATGTCCTTCCATTTGATTTTTCGTTATTTTCGTCATTTCATTCGATTATTTTGACTTCATTCTACATTTTGAACACCATACGTATGTAAATCCAGATTTTCCTTGCATACCCAGGAAAACTATAAAGTACAAGAGTAACAAGACAAGCTACTTCGTTATAACGGTTAGCACAAAAAATAATTAAATCTATTTTAAAACATAATAACAATATGTATATGTTAACTGGATGTTCTTGTAAAGTTGGTTTAAACGAATTTTTAAATTATCGCACTATCTGGAAAATGAAACGCAATGCAGCGCAGACTTACTTGGATAACGTTTCCGGCAAATCCTGCGTGATGACTTCCGATTTGCATTCGGATTTAGTTGAATAATCTTTTCTCGTTTAGAACATTCTTAGAGATTCTTTCTTTGTCTGATCCTGTACTGCTCATGACGGACCCAGAGAGACGATATTCGTAGCAGTTGCCTGGATGCTATAAACTCGAACATAACGTTACGTGATTTAGGTGATTCTTCTTCGTGAAGAGATTTAGCGAAGGTACTATTTTCTCCTTTTACAAGCTTGAATAAACCAACACTTTCTTCAACTTTTCACGACAAATTCTTGTATCGTACAACATTTTCCATCAACTACGATCTCACTATTGCATAATTTTATTTTTGAGTATTACACAGGAAAATGTTTCATTTGTTCGTTCAGTCAAACTAACATTTGATATTATTTCATATTGTAGCATCGTGGAAAAATCATTTGGGAAAATTCTGATGAACTACAGGTAGGGAAAAAGTGAAAGTAACAGGGGAGGATGGGAAATCCCACTGGGCCGTGTGGTCCAACAATATGCCCTTTAGGGCAATAAGTGATTGAAAAAGATATATGTGACCGTCTTGGATCATTAACAACTGCAAAACGTATCTGCGTGGTAGTAGTCCCGAAACCGTACTATAAAAGGACGTTCGGTGGAGACTGTGAGTCAGTTGTCGAGGTGTCGTGAGTTGTGAGTTGTTACACAGAAAGCGAATAGTTGTACAAATTTATTGTTTCAGTTATTATATTACTACATTAAAAAATATCTCTAATTAAATAGTCATAGTTCTCTGTTGCAATCGTTATAAACAAATCCATCAGATAAATAAAGTCGCTATAATATTATTTTTGCTTCATCACATTGTCCAATCTTTATGTCAAGAGAAACGTGTTAAAATTTTGGATACAGTTTCTTTATATATGAAGCATAGTTCTGCATTTGAAGTATACAAATGTATTCGTCTCTGAAATAAAGACAATCTCATCTCAACGATCAGAAAATTGATGCGTATTGCATTACATATCGCACAGAAGTAATCGGCATTAGAATCCAATATAATTAGATTGGAATTAGATTGCAATCCAATTCTTTCAGTGATGTAGTTACAAAACTGCATACTAATCACGTAGTCATCTGACTTGAATGCGCGAACGAAAGAATGGAATCGTTATAATTTCTTCTTTTTATATATCTATATTTTCTTTATTTTTCATTTTAATTTTTCCATTACTGGCATCACATGCATCTTCTTCCGATTTCCGCCTCAAACTTCGAAATGGAAATCCATCGTTTCTAACCTTTCCATGTTTCTGTTTCTTCTTTTCCTTCTTCTTTTTTGTCAATAATCATTCTGTATTGTGCCACTCATTTTTATTACTTCATCATGAGTACATTACACGAGTACAAGGCCTTCAAATTACTCAAGTTTCCCATCGCAAGAGCTGATATTACAAATTCAAAACGTTACTGAGGCGCTGACCAATTTGCATGAACTTTTCGACAATATGATGGCCAATATTCTTATTTTCAGATTTGTTACAAATATTTTCGACATATGTTGGTATGGCACAAATTACAATATAGTTCATACAGTATTGTTACATAAGAACTTCTTGGATACTCTGCAATTCCCTCCAACTAACGCATTGGAATCGAATTTTTTTTTCATCGCTAAATACAACTTTTTTTCAATGCTTTGTACACTGTACGCTGTACGCGTATCTTCACGAATTTTCTACGTTTTTCTCTACGATAAGAAGTGAATAATATCCAATGTTTCAGTATTGGATGTCTCAAATTTTTACATCATGTACATGTTGCAAGAAACGTTGAACGTTTTATTGTAAGACCTATATTATTTTTTTGTTAATACCGACGATCACTCTCTGCTCATTCTCGTGTTATAATTTCCAAAACTTTCTAAAAATTATGTCACTATCTTTCGATTTCTATTAACAAATTTTGCAATTTCTATGACGATATAATTATTCGTTCATTGCAATAGCAAAATCCTGTCAATTTCATTATTATTTAACACTTTTTTGATTTCCAAAATTTAGTGAAAAATAAAATAATAAAAAATTGAGTAGATACTCTGCTTCAAAACATTTTGATACTAATTAGTAAGAAATATAGCAAGATTTTACCTAGATTTTCTTTTATAACTCTCACAACTTATGGTGACGATTTTCCGCATGTTTACGCATAATAGAGGATATATAATTTATAAAATGTAAAATTTCGAAAATACAAACTAAATATTGAATGTGTTCTCTGTATCAAATGTAGTGTCAAATTATACCATAACCAGTAAAAATATGGTCAAAAAGTGGAAAATGCAAATAAATATTGGAAAAGAGTGGAATATCTATTGTAAAGACAACACAAGCTCTATACCTAATCTGTTGTCTTAATCACCGCATTTTTACATATCAGAATCATTTAAAATTAATTACAGGCGATTAGAATGAAATAATTACATAACCATTGTCCAGAATAATTTATATAACGAGCTTCGCTTAAAATCGTACAGTATGGTACGAAAAATATTTTTAATTTTTATCTCTAAAATATTGCGAATAAAAGTGTAAGGTGATATAAGATTAGGAGTAAATATTGCAATGCGTACTCATTTAATCCACATAGTGTCCAACAACGATATATCGTCGTTAGTTACACGTCATTGGTTGGTTGCGAAAAGTGCCGACAATGATATGAATTAAATTTTATTTTTATTTTTATTTTATTATTAAAATTTATTTATTTTATTAATAAAATGTACCTTTCCGAATTGTTTGTTATTTCGAAAATATTACAAACAGGATTTGCTCTATTGCGAGTAATATTGGGCATATTTGAATAAATTTCCATTTAAATAATTATTTAAATAGAAAGTTATTGCATATTTGAAAGTTGAAATAAAAATAGAAATAAATATATGTATATATAATATTTTAAAAAATAGGACACTTGTTTCTAAAGTAATAAAAATGATTCCTCCGAAGACAAAATACAGAATGGTGATCGTTTAGTTAGAGTTTTCGTACTTTCACGTCTTCTTCCCCATTCTTTGATAACGCATTATAACTTTTAATTTAATTAATTTCAGAAGTAAAAAATGATTTGATTCTATCTATTTCATCTCACTTGCATTGCCCATTTCTCTCTTATCATATCTGACATCATTATGTACGTTAGGATCTAGTTACTAGGTACCTATTAGGAACCTTAGTTACCGGTAGGCATGAGCGCCATAAAAGTCTGCTCAATTGCTCAAGGACAATGCTTGAGAATGCTTAAGAACAGTTCACAAAAAATGTTCTTAAACATGTTCACCTGGTGAGAAACAACACCCAGTACAAAAAAGGCGCACAGAATACATCTGTTCAGTCCAGTCGTGATTACACTACTATTGCTGTTTATGTATATTGCTGTTTACATATATTGCGGTTTAGATAATTATTTGGTAGAATTTCATGGTCCTAAGTTGGGTCGATTTATGGGTTTTGGAAATATTGAGGAGAGTCGTTGATTGATTGAAAGTTGTTGACGTTGGTTGGTCTTAGACGAAATTAAGGGTAAAAAAACTGTATCTTTAAAGAAAAAGCAAGTTAGTCTTCACCACAATAACGCGAAGCCACATATAGCACCGGTTACTCATGAAAACATTCATGAGTAAACTATAAGCTATATTACAATAATGTTAAATGTTAGACTGCATTAAAACTTACGTACTTATTACTAATTCTATCTTCTGAACAATGCAACGATCTAATAAAGGACTAGAATGCGCAAATAAGTTAAATTGATAAAACTATTTTTACTACTGCTATCACACCTTGTACCGCTATCGCGGTTCCAAATTGTTTTCTTTGAAACTCTTTTTTTTTAGAGATGGTTTGCTCGCCGCTTCTCGAAGAGTCGCAAGGAGAAGTTAGCACCAGCGTTGAAGAGTCTTCGAAGAAAACAAGCCAAGGTGATGACGTAGACGGACGGGTTAATGAGGGTGTCACGAGCTCCGAAATCAGTAAACCAAATGGTCACGCTTCATCTTGCATACCACAACCATGTGGACATAACTAAGTATTTTTCCAAGCAATAGACTCTTCAGAAAAACAGAACCCTAATATTTAGAAAACTCCCAAATAAGCGCCCGTGTCATGTATCATAAGCACTCAACCTCAAAAAAACCTCAGTATTTAAACACCCCCAAATCAGCGTCCGACACACTTTAGTTGCGACACTCTAACCGGCCACTCTACCGAATTCATGCACCAAAATAAAAACAAATCTAAAAAGTTCAAGGTTTCGTCACTCTGATTACTAAAAGTTCGAACCGTATGAATTTTTGTGTCTACGACGTGATAAGGGCGCCGCTTGGCTGATACGGCTGAGTGACTAGTCCCCATGCGACTGGTCCCCATTGTGGTTGGTTCCCAAGGACCTCGTTTCTTTTCAAGTATTTTAAATGGAGCAGAGTATTTAAAGTTCTTACGTGAAGATCTATGCGTTTTGTTAGAAGGCGTATCTCTGGTTACTAGAATAAATTTCATTTTTCAACACGATAGAGCTCCACATTTTTCTCAACAAGTTACAAGCATGTTAAATGAACGAAACGAATATTAGTACGAATGGTAGTACGGTAACTTGGCCTCCGCGTTCACCGGATTTGTCATTTCTGGAATTTTATCTATGGAGTAATACTAAATTAAAAATTTATTCCGAAGACAACACAAGTTTTCCCACAATTAAAAGCGAAGATCAATCTAATTCGCAGAGCACACCTGTATATGCAGTACAGTGACCAGCATTTTCAACAATTTTTGCATTAATAAAGTAAATCTTAAGACTTACATGCTTTATTATTACTGATAAACTTATGGCATATTTAACCACGACATAGTCAAGTGCATGCGTAATCAGAGAAAATTCAAAGTCAATTTTCTCGAAGACAAAGCCTCAATTGAAAAACATGTGTTCCACATTTTCGACTTATTTCCTCATATTATTTTCTCATACAGAGACACCTGTATTATACATATTCAGTCATTGAATCCCACGAATTGTAATTTCGAATCAGGATTTGGATTATACGAATACAGTAGCGATTCTGTGAACGGATAAATAAATATTTATGAAGTTTGTATAATAAAATTTTTATGTGTATGCCATTTTGTATGAGTGTATTTACCTTTTTGTTATATTCCTTTTATTTTTATTTTATTTAAATACCATATATCATATCGTACGTATACTTATTAAAAGAGTACATATATAGAAAAAATAAAATAATATCAAAAAATCCACGAAAATGTTTCTTGATAAATTTCTACTCCTAGAACGTTTAATCTAGCCACTGTGCACAGGCCGGAGATTTATCTAATGCAAAATAATATCGTTTCTCAGTTTTTCACTTCAGTGATTTTTCAAATCAAGCCAAACCTGAAGTGAAGCAGTTGAATGATAGTCGCAAAGTTATTTACAATGTTTCAAGAAATGTACGCGGATGTGAAAAGAGAAGGGCACAAGTCATCCAAAAGCGATAACCGATTGTCAACAACGTGCAGTTTAGAGAGTTGCGTCAAATTTTGCTGCGACTTCAAAACAAATTGCATAAAACATACATAAAACGCCAAAAATTGATGTACAAACTATCACAACACAAAGAAGTTCGCTTACAATTTGCTTGAAAGTATATACATTGCGGAGAAAAAGTAGCGAAAAGTTATTTTTGGTGACGGAAAAAGATTTGCTTAGCTGGTCTTGATGGATATCGTTATTATTTCGATGATTTGCGTAAAGAAACACAGATTGTATGTCCTTGGTCAGCAGGCGATGGAAGAATAATGAACTGGAGTTGGATGCCGTGGCAGTTTATAAGTGGAAGAATAAATAGCTCAAATTATATTACCTTAATCCACGAAGAGCCGTAGGAACATATTGTAAAAGCTGCGGGCTAGAACTTTATTTTTCAACGGGATAATGCAAATATTCATACAGCAAAGTTTGTGAGAAAATACTTTGAACAACAAAATATCCAAATTTTAGAATAGCCAATCTGATCGCCGTAAATAAACATCATCGAAAATTTCTTTACACAGTTAACCAGAACATGTATGCGTAAATCATATGTAAGTGGAAAAGAATTCCACATTGTTGAGGAATCAAATGTTACATCGAGTGAAATTGGACATCATTAAGTCGAAAATTTGTTGAAAAATTATTTAAATCTATACGAAAACGTTTATTGGCGGCTATAGAAGCAAAAGGTGGAGCTACAAAATATTGAAATAATATTTTTATAAACATATTCTTATTTTTAAGATATTTTAAGAGAGATGTGCTATCTTCTTGGCGTACCGATTTTTCGTTTTTCGATACATATTATATAATAAAATTCTTTCTTTGCATAATAAATATCTTTGAGCGCATTGAAATAATTTGCTACTCTTATTAAACACTATAAACGACAAAAGCTACGCAACATATTGTTTCAAAAGTTACAAAATGATTTACTCATATAGTGCTCCTTCCGAAGTGTATCAAATTTATGAAATGCCTCCTACATATTTCTTACAAGTTAGGTATTAAAAAGTAGTAAGCCCGAAATGCCGAAGAAAATAAAATTGTAACCGAGAGGAAAGAAATTATTATTAGAAGGTTTCAATCGGAAACTGGATTATTGTTTGATATACCTAAGCAAGTGATATACGTGATGGGGACACGAACGATGGGAAAGTATTGCCCGTAAGTTTTTCCACAATGCCACCTTAACATCAGACCTAACTGATATCGAAGTAAATATTGTAGAAAGATTTTCTATAATAAATAAAGAAGTCAAGAGATTGAAAAAGGATTCTTTCCCAAAATATCAAGAATACATACAAAAATTGATATTCCTCACAATTATCTCATCTGATATAACTGTTTTAAGCGTCAGATAAATAAATAAATTATTTTACTTTACAAAATAAGTAAATTTTCAGATAAAAACTCAATCTATCATCAACAATATCAAACGATATCTATTTCGTCCTGATCAATACTTCCGGTCAAACACCAAATGAAACAAACACTTCCACTGATCGTGCTTCAAGTAGTAATCCAAAATAAAATAAGTTAGTAACTTTAATATTAAAAGATACTCTTTAGTAATATTACGTTATTATGTTATGGCACTAGCAAACACCGCTAACGCAATTATTGCCACGACAGCAGTCCTGTTTGAAGTATCTGGGCGACTGCATGAATGCACACTTAAGGCCTAAAAGGTCACTTGAGTTCTTGCCATTCATAAGAGTGCCACAAATTAAGGATTACATACCAGGAGGACAGATTTAATTTTTAGAATCAGAGCCAAAAGCAAAAAACTCACCACCAAGCTCACTTAGTTCAGACAATTTATCAGTCAGTAAAGTTCACCAAATAGTTTCGCCTCACTACGTTCAATTGATGCTGTCTCATTCAGAAGACACGCTTAGGATATTCTACAAAATAACATCGCCTAATACGTCAAAATTAGGCGGTTCTTCAGTCGTTAGACGACACACATTGTATAATAATCAGGGCCAAAAGCAATTGCTTAAATCTGTCGAGCGGGACAAACTTCTAACTCCCAACATATGTTAAGTTATTACAATCAATATTAAGCAATTATTTATTAACATTATTTATATTAATTATATTATTAAATTATTACTAACGAATATATAAGAATAAAAAACAACTATAATTAAAACAATACGTAGGAGGGCGGAGACTCAGTATTGTGTTCGAAATGGTGAAACGCATACCTGTTGGGAATGTTCCAGAGAGTCCGAACTATGTTGGGAAAGTCTTAAATTGGTCTTCGCATGTGAATTTCGGAGAAGTTGGTGGGCCCATACCGGCCAAGACCACTCACCTCACCTTCTCGTGGGGCTCTCCGTCACCCTGCACCGGCTATGACCGGGGCAGCGTGCGAAAGAGTGAGTGGCACCAGGACGGAGTCTACTGTAGACGACCCTGGCGAAAGGTAATCACCATTGCCAGGAGGAGGAGGACACGCCGCAACACACGCTGGAGTTCTGTCCAGCGTAGGAAGAACCGCGCCGCATCCTGCGGCTCGAAATCGGCGAGAGATTGGCCCCGGAGGCGGTCGTCGAGGCGATGCTGAGGGGACAGCAGGAGTACATCGCCATTCGCACCTTCTGCGAAGGAATCATGCTCGCGAAGGAGCGAGTGGAGAGATACAGGGAGAGAGGGCGCCATCCATGAAGAGCGTCGCTCCGAGGAGGTTCGGCCCGTCGCGGGGCCGCGGCACCGCCGCCGCGGCCGCCCTAGGCGGGTCAGAGGAGCCGTCACGCCGAGGAGGGTCTGGGTCCCCACCTCGGACTTGCACGACGGCTCACGGAAAGTGGCATTAGGGGGGGGGGTCCCCCCTAGCGGTCCGATTAGACGAGGCAGCCTCCTAGAACAACCGGGAGAAGACGTAGTGTGCCGCGGCTGAAATTCGAGAGAGGCCCCGGGACACACTGCCAGGTGTCAGGACGGCCACCGTGGGGTTTTAGTCGGTAAGAGTCCGACACTACCCCGTCGCCTCCCACGTAAAAAAAAAAAAAAAAAAGATTGGTCTTCGCATGACCGGCTGGAAATTCCTACGTTTATGGCAGGATTCGCCACGATTGGTTATTGAATTAGGGAAATGGGATGTGCAGAGGTCTAATGGAACCCATGGTATGTTGCGTTATGGCATTCAACATATATAGCTACAATGGTACGATGGGGTGCATGACTTTGGCGCCACCCACTTTTCCTTGTAATTCTAAGTTTTAAGTAGGAATAAAAAAAAAAACAAATTATTTAGGCTCAAAGAACATGATAATTTTGAACAGAGTAAGACATAAGAAATGTTTTATTAAAAAATTGGTTGAGAGATCTCCGTACAGAGCCGAAACATTTGTCAAAAAGGAATTTCAGTGGTAAAAATTTAATAGTTTGGGCTGCTTTTTTTGTATCCGGCCGGGGAATATGAAGCTTAACTTTCCCTTCAAGAAAGATACATAACACCGAGTATATATCAATTTTGGAAAACATTGTTGTAGATTTTCCAAAAAAAAACGATTCGATTAAATGGAAATTTCAACAAGATAATCCTGCCATTCACTTCAACACAAAAACAATGAAATGGTTTGATGATTTTGATGAAATTGATGTTTGTAAATGCTAACCATGTTTTCCTAATTAAAACCCAATGGAATACCTAGAAAACTCAATACCTAGGATACCCTTATTCGGAATATTTATGTTGAAAATTGATAATTCAAGAACTACAGTACGAGAAATTACTTCGTAATTAAAACGATGCAATAATTTCTGCTTAGGACAAGAGAAATTCTCCGAAAACTAATCCAAAGTGTGATGAATCTGCATTTTTAAATTAATTAGAAACAAAGGTTGTCCTACATATTATTACGATCTTTTTCTATATTCCAATTGTGTTATTATTAATTTTATTTTCGTTATTTGTAATCGTGCTATAGTTATGCAGCAATAAAAAGTAACAATTGAGTTTTTAGTTAAGTTTCTATTTACAATTCGTTGCATTTATCCGAGACGTCAATAAGTCTCTTTTTAAATTCACAGATCAAAGCATCTTTCTATGCTTCTACGCATGCTTCATGCTTCTTCTTTGAGCATCGTCATGTCTTCAATTGAAGAGAGAACTTTCCTGGCGGAAGCATTTTTAACGTCAAGATCGTAGCGACTATAGCGCCTCTTCAAAGAAAAATTTCGTAAATCGAGTTAAAGGAATCTTACAAAAGTTCAGGGAAACTAGAGATGTACTAGAGCAAAATGTTTACTGAAAGTCGACTAATACTACTAACAAGAACGAATAGAAGTTCGAAAGACATTAGAATCGTTTACGTTTCCGAATGTCACAGCCATTTTTTTCTACTTGTACTAAGTGAAATATCGTCCATGTGTTGTTCAATTTAAGGGTCTCTGAGCTGCCCACTGCTCGAACTGTCCCAACTTTAGTTCGTGTAAATTAGTATAAGAAGATTTGCTGGCGCACAGTGATATTTCAGCCGATTTTTAATTGTCAACAACTACTCTTAAAAAGAGCACAGCCGAAAACACAATTTTTCTATTCTTGATTTATTCTCTTTGATGAGAGTCGAACCTAACCCGAACCTAACACCATGTATATTGTATATTACATTTATATGTATATATAAGCAAAAACTAGAAGGAAAAGAATGGAACTAAACATTAATTAGAGTACGTTGAGATACTGTAACACTCGCTTCAAGATGACTTATACCAGGATATACACCTAATTATACAACATTATACACCTCAAAGAGATCTGTATTGTAAAATCATCGCAGTGACAATCTTTGAGCAATTCTTCGAGCGCTCCCTGACACAAAGATATCCTTAAATCCGTGTTAGATTCCGACCGGCACAACGTCACGTGCACCAACGTCCACTGCATAAACTTCCACAGTCTATTTAATTTGTTATAATTATTATTATGAAAGTTGGTGTTACAATTTCACTTTATTCCATCGTGACTTAAATTTTTGTGTGTATAATAAAATATTGTTATGCTTTTCTTTTCCATAATAAATATCATCTATTCTTTCTGAAGAAGAAAGGATAAACTGTCTCTTAATCTAATTTCAAACATGGCATACTTTGCTTCATATCACGTTGACGGATAGAAATATATAGCAATATACAAAAATTAAAAGATTTTAAATAATTTCATACTTATGAGACTTGGTATAGAATTAACATCATGCCCAATATGTAATGCCTTGACGTAAATATATATAAAACTAAACAAAAATGAAACTTATCTTTTCCATTCGTAATGTGTAAATAATGATTAAGAAAGATAATGAATAAATGGAATTCATCACTTTTTTTTATGGAATAGCGCATTCTACAATTAAGAGCGGATAAAAGAAATGGACTTACCGTGGCAGTATCAAGGACTTCGAAGAATGTCAAAGGCTTCGAAACCCTTGACAGGGCGGCCACGTTTTCTAAACATCTTGGATAGTTTCTCAGGCAATACCCCCTCCAGAGGGACAAATCCTTAGTATTTAAACCCTTCCAAATCAGCGCCAAAAAACACTTTCTTTGCGACAGTCTAAGATGTTACTGTATTGGATTCACGTGACAAAATAAAAGCCCGAATTTTTTATCTTGGTTCAAACAAAGCGAATTTGTGTGTCTTCGACGTGATAGCAGCATAGCAAAGAATTTATGAAGTCTTGACTTTCTCAGAAATCAGTTTCCTTGCATATCGCAAAATGCATTTACCATAAATTTCTGGCAATGTAGATTCTTCAAATAATTTCCTAAAAAATTATAGCCAATTAGAAAATGAAGTAATTGTTGAAGTAAAGGCGTCGAGAAAATTAATATTAAAAGAAACAGGAATAAGGAAAGGATTGCTATTGCTTGCTTTATTTCTTTTTTTTTTTTGTGATGGCTATTAATTTAGCTTTTTTTCATTTTTTGGGAAGTACATGTTGTTTAACGCGTTATTAAAGAGTACTGTGTAGTACTACTTTATTTTGTCGGGTAAGTGTTTGAGTGAAATGTTCGGGATGCCGTCGAAACCGGTGGATTTTTTATTGTTTAGTTTGAAGAGCATTATTTTTAGTTGATTGAAATTTGTAAAGTAGTTTATTTCTGCGTGTGGTTGTTTGGGATTGTCCGAAGTGTTTTCATTGGAGAATATGGAAACTGTTTTATTTAGCAGTGTGTCTTGCTCTATTTCTTTTTTGAGTTTGTTTGCTTCGGAGATAATAATTCTCTTTAAATGTTTTCGCCCCATATGTTCATTTTGTGTGTGTGTTTTGGAGAAGTAAGTGCCGATAACGTCTAGTTTCTCCATTGTTTTGGAAATTATGAAATTATTCTCGGCGTCTTTGTTGACGTTGTGTAGCGCTATACCGGCTTCTTGGAGGTGGGACGCTTTTTCTGGTGGCAGTTTCACTGGTGGGATGGAGTTGTATGCATTTGATCTAAAGATTTGGTTTATTTGTGAGAACATACTAGATGAATCGTTTTTGGAGACGTTTTTTATTTTGTTTGACCAGAATTGATTTATGGAGTTTATGAATTCCTGTTTTAGCTGCAATTTTATTTTGTGGAAAAGTTATTTTAGCAATTCTAATTCTTTTTTGTCGTAGGAATAATTATATTTTAGCTTCTTTATTTTGGACAGAATGTAGCTTTTGTCTTGTTGGATGTTTTTAATTTTTTTGTTGATATACGGATCACATGAATTTTTTGCTTTATTTTTGGGACGGATTCTTCGAGGGCTGTTTGTATGTGTTATTCTATTTCGTCTATGAATGAATCGATTTGTCTGTTTGTTAGGTTGATGTTATTGTGTATTTTTAGGTTGCAATTTTTTTCAAGTTGGTTTCGAAATTTTGACCAGTTTGCCTTCTTGAAGTTTTACCTGGGAGCGTTAGTTTGTGTTTCTAGTGTTAGGAAATCAGATGCGTTTTTGTTTACCTGGAATACGAGCGCGTGGTAGTCATTATCGTAGTCTATAGTTTTAAGAGTGTTGTTTAAGCATAAATTTAGAAATTGTAGCCGTGGGTCTGCGAGGAATATGTCCGGGAATGAGCCTCCTTTTGGGTATGAGGGTAGTTCGGGACCATAGAAGTTGGTTTTGAAGTGTATGCCTTTATTGTCTAGCTAGTTTCTAACGAGGTTTCCTCTTGTGTTATGTTGTACGTTTTTCCAGCTTGGGTGTTTTGCATTCAAGTCTTCTGCTGTTATGTAGTAATTTTCACTTTTGTTGAGCTGTAGGATTTCGAAGAGATTGTTGAATTCCTTGTCGAATTTTTTTTGGTTTCCGTTGGGCGCATATGCTGCAGTGATGAATAAGTTTTCATTTTTGTTTATTTTTATTTTTATGATGGACGTTTCTAGGATTTTGAAATTCCTTATTTTGTCATTTAGGATTGTTTTGTATTTCAGAGGATTTTTTATGAGGACTGCTGTTCCACCTCCCTGTGTTGTCTTATGAGGGATCTGTCTTGTCTTATGAGGGAGTAGTTTTTGAAGTGTACTTTGTGTATTTTGTTTAATTTTGTTTCTGAGATGAGTACTATGTCGGGGATTTCTTTATTTTTAGCATATTGTATCTTTTTGGTTTGAAATTAGGGAGTTGGCGTTTATTGACATTATATTTAGGTGTTTTAAGATCAAGTGATTTGTCTTTTGCTGTGATTGTTGATTTGGTGGGTTTGGATTAGACATTATTGAATGTGTTGTAGATGAAGTTAATTCTTTCTTCGTGTGTTTTTAGTGTTTGTTTTATTTCGTTGAGCTAAGTTTGTTTATCGTTTAGGGCTTGGAGTATGCATTTTTTGAAGTCTTCAATGACGTTAATTATGTTAAGTTGGGGTATAGTTTCGATTGGATTGGGGTTTTGGATTACGCGAGGTAATATGTTTGATTGGTGAGGTTTGTTTTCAGGGGCTTGGTTTTGGGATATTCCATGTCTTAGCATGTCTGAGAATTTAAGTTCTGGGGTGTATTTTCGGCTTATTAGAGCGAATCGTTTATCTTTTGATTTTTTTGATTTATTAATTTATTGATTAATTTATTGATTTATTAATTTTAATTTATTAATTAATTGGGCAACCTTTATACGACGCAGGGTGCCGGTAGTTTTTGCAGTTTATGCAGTAGATTTTGTCTTTGTTTATCGTGTCTTCTTCTTTTATTTTGCGTTCGCCTGGGCCGTGTGGCTCATTGCATTTTATACACCTGTAATTTAGGTTACAGTTTTGGGAGATGTGTCCTAGGAGTTGACACTTGTGGCATTGGGTTATGTCGTTTTTTCGGATTTTCTCCCATTTTACTTGGAAGTAGTTGAAACGGTTGTAGGTGTAGGTGTAGAATGCTGTATTGGCTTCTGCTAGGATTTCTTTTGCTTTGGTGAAGTCTGCTGTTTTTTGTAGGTATAAAACGTGCTTACCTGCGTGTATTCGTTTAACGTGAAACGTCTTTATGTTCAAGTTTTCTTCTATGAGTTGGGCGGTGTTTTTTGGGTCCTGTAAGGTGATGTTTATTGGAGGTGGTCTGTCATTTTTTGGGGATGCCCGGGTGTCTGCTCGTTGATCCTCAGGGGGGTTGGTTGCTTGCTCTGGCTGTGTCTGCTTTCTCTGAGGCATTGTTTTTGGGGTTGGTGAAGAGGGTCCCCTTGTGTTGTCCGCCTGGGTAGTTTGCGTTGGGGATAATGCCGTTTTTGTTGTCGAGGCGAGAGGGGAGACTCCTGATCCATATGTATGTATGCGTGTGGCAGGGACTTTCTCGCTCTGGGGTGTTGTATGCTTAGTTGTTCAGTTTCGTAGGATTTCGTTTTTTTTTTTCTATTCGTTCTTGTGTCTCGTTTCGTTTTGAGGGTTTGGTCCTTGCTTTCGTCTCGGGTGTTTGTTGGGCCTCTTGATTCGAATCTGTTTTTTGTTGCTATTGATGATGACGGGGAGTCTTCGGTTGCGAGCATGGCTTCGTTTTTTATCAGATTTGGATATTGAGATGTGTTCTCTTCACTATCGGTTTGTTTTCTCTGGTTCGCTAGGTTTGTCGGAGGGTTGAGTTTCCGTGTCTTCTGCGAGGCCGTGTTTGTGTTGGTGGGGGTATTTTTGTTTGCTTTTTGCACTACGATTTTTCTTTTGGTTGCTTTTTTCATTATGTTTACGGTGGACGTCGGTTCGTTGTCTTGATCGACATTTGCTTTTTCCTTTATATTTTTTTCTCACTTATTATTATTATTTTTCTGATTGGCTTTATAGAGCAAAACGAAACGGAAGAGCAGCGGAGACAAGAGAAGATCAGCCACGATAACGAAATATATTACCAGGACGAAAACTGGAAACTAGTAACGGCTAACAAAAAACGCAAAATAATTCCAGGCACAAGCACCGAAAGAAACTCAGACACAGAAAAGCAACGATGGCTGCAAGACATACCACTAAGTAACTCCTTCAACTCATTGACGGAAGAAATACACACCGACCCGACAAGAAGAACCTCAACTCACTCAACTCATACTACAAAACCACCACCAATATTCATCGAGGCCCAAATAATAGCCCCGCTCATCGACCTACTAAGCAACATAGCCGGGAAGGAAAACTACACAATAAAACAAACAAAATTAGAACAAGCAAAAGTTCAAACAAACACTCCAGAAAGCTATAGGAAAGTGATACAAGCATTAAAGGAAAAAAATGCTGTGTACCACACATATCAGTTCAAAACGGAAAAGAGCTACAAAATAGTCATAAGAGG
>JACXII010000714.1:0-27306 GCA_014737395.1 Bombus waltoni
TATGCACATATTCGGATCCTTGACAAAGACCAAAAAAGGAAACCAATTCATACTTTCTATACAAGATACCCTAACCAAATACCTTCTCCTTATTTCTCTCAAAAACCAATAAGCTGATTCAATAATTGATAATCTATTGGAAAATTACATTCACATTTTCTCTGCACCAAAAACAATCTTAACCGATCAAGGAACAAACCTTGTCAGTAAACTGATGGAAACGTTTGAGAAAGCATTCAAAATCAAACACATAAAAACCACTAGCTCTTATCCACAACCTAACGGCACTATAGAAAGGAAACACGACACAGACAAAGATTCACTCAAAATTGTCATGCACGACACAAACAATGAATGGTACAAAAACCAAAATCTCATATGAATGGGATACAGCATTTCAGTACACGAAACTACAGGATACAAGCTTCGAGCAAACATTTAGCAGACAAGTCAACATGACTTCTTTTTCGATACGTGGAGGAAACTTTCATAGGCACCCTGCGTACTCCGGGGAGAGAACGCAGGGTAGGGCCGGATTCTTACCGGCAGAAACCTACGAGATGACAGTCCGTAGCGCGTATGGTAGGGACCCTGGAACCGCGCGAGCATGCACATGGGCCCACTCGACGCATGTGAATTCCTCTAATATTATATCACATTATATCATACTACACAATATTATATAATATTATATCATATTATATTATATTACACTATATTATAACATACTATATTAAATTATATTATATTATTGTAAACAATAGTATACTATACTATATTATAAAACATTGTAATACATTATATTATAAAATATCATATTATATTAGATTACATTATAATATATTGCATTACATTATATTATATAATACTATATTATATTATATTATATTATATTATAGTATATTATATTATATTATATTATATTACATTATACTATAATATATTATATTATATTATATTATATTATATCATATTATATTATATTATATTACATTATATTATCTTATATTATATTATATTATATTATATTATACTATATTATATTATATTATATTATATTATATTATATTATATTATATTATATTATATTATATTGTATTATATTATATTATATTATATTATATTATATTATATTATATTATATTGTATTATGTTATATTATATTGTATTATTTTATATTATATTATATTATATTATATTATATTATATTATATTATATTATATTATATTACATTATATTACATTATATTATATTATATTATATTGAATTATATTATATTATACTATATTATATTATATTATATTATATTATATTATATTATATTATATTATATTATATTATATTATATTCTAATATATTATACTATTTTAAATTATATTATATTATATTATATTTTATTATATTATATTATATTATACTATATAATATTATATTATAGTATACTTTATTATATTATATTATAATATATTATACTACGCTATATTATGCTATATTATATTATATTATATTATGTTATATTGTATTGTATTGTATTGTATTATATTCTATTACACTATATTACATAATATTATAGTATATCATACTATATTATATTATATTACAATATATTATATTATATTATATTATATTATATTATATTATACTATATTATATTATATTATATTGTATTATTTTATATTATATTATATTATATTAAAATACATTATATTATATTAAATTATGTTATATTATATTATATCATATTATATTACATTATATTATAGTGTATTATACTATATTATATTATATTATATTATATATTATATTATATTATATTGTATTATTTTATATTATATTATATTATATTATAATATATTATACTATATTAAATTATATTATATTTTATTATATTATATTATATTATACTATATTATATTATATTATATTACATTATATTATATTATATTAAATTATATTATATTATATTATATTATATTATATTATACTATATTCTATTATATTATATTGTATTATTTTATATTATATTATATTATTTTATATTATATTATATTATAATATATTATACAACGCTATATTATGCTATATTATGTTATATTATATTATATTATATTATATTATATTATATTGAATTATATTATATTATATTGTATTATATTATATTGTATTATTTTATATTATATTATATTATATTATAATATATTATATTATATTAAATTATATTATATTTTATTATATTATATTATATTATACTATATTATATTATATTATATTGTATTATTTTATATTATATTATATTATATTATAATACATTATATTATATTAAATTATATTATATTATATTATATCATATTATATTACATTTTATTATAGTGTATTATACTATATTATATTATATTATATTATATATTATATTATATTATATTGTATTATTTTATATTATATTATATTATATTATAATATATTATATTATATTAAATTATATTATATTTTATTATATTACATTATATTATACTATATTATATTATATTATATTGTATTATTTTATATTATATTATATAATATTATATTATATTATATTAAATTATATTAAATTTTATTATATTATATTATATTATACTATATTCTATTATATTATATTGTACTATTTTATATTATATTATATTATTTTATATTATATTATATTATAATATATTATACAACGCTATATTATGCTATATTATATTATATTATATTACATTATATTATATTATATTATATTATATTGTATTATATTATATTGTATTATTTTATATTATATTATATTATATTATAATATATTATATTATATTAAATTATATTACATTTTATTATATTATATTATATTATACTATATTATATTATATTATATTGTATTATTTTATATTATATTATATTATATTATATCATATTATATTAAATTATATTATATTTTATTATATTATATTATATTATACTATATTATATTATATTATATTGTAATATATTATATTATGTTATATTATATTATAATATATTATATTTTATTATACTATATTACATTAAATTATATTGTATTATTTTATATTATATTATATTATATTATATTATATTATATTATATTATATTATATTATATTATATTATATTATACTATATTATATTATATTATATTGTATTATTTTATATTATATTATATTATATTATATTCAAATATATTATACTATTCTAAATTATATTATATTTTATTATATTATATTATACTATATAATATTATATTACAGTATACTTTATTATATTATATTATAATATATTACACTACGCTATATTATGCTATATTATATTATATTATATTATATTATATTGTATTGTATTGTATTATATTCTATTACACTATATTACATAATATTATAGTATATCATACTATATTATATTATATTACATTATATTATATTATATTATATTATATTATATTATATTATATTATATTATATTATATTATATCATATTATATTACATTATATTATAGTGTATTATACTATATTATATTATAATGTTTTTTATTACATTACATTACATTACATTATATTATATTAAATTATATCACATTATATTATATTATATTATATTATATTATATTATATTATATTATATTATATTATATTGTACTATATTATATTATATTATTATATATTATATTATATTGGACACCGTTGAACACCGTTGGACACCGTGGGACTGCGTGGGGCACCGTGCGACGTCCTGGCACACCGTTGGACACCGTTGGACACAGTTCGACACAGTTGGGCACAGTTGGGCACCGTTGGACACAGCTGGAAACCGTTGGACACCATAATACACCGTTGGACACATTTGGACACCGTTGGACACCATGGGACACCGTTGGACACCGTTGGACATCTTTGCGCATCGTGTGACTTCGTGGGACTCCTTCGGACACAGTTGGACACCTCTGGCCACCGTTGGACACCGTTAGACATCGTGGGACGTCTTGGGACGACTTGGGACACCGTGGGACACCAATGGACACAGTTGGACACCGTGGGATACCGTTGGACGTCGTAGGACACCGTTGTACACTGTTGTACACCGTGGGCACCGTGGGGCACCATTGGTAAACGTGGGACGTCGTGGGACACTGTTTGACTCCATTGGACACCTTTGGTCAACGTGGCACACCGCTGGGCACCGTTGGACACCGCGAGACACCATGGGACATAATTGAACACCGTTAGACACCGCTGGACACATTTGCGCACCGTTGGACACCGTTGGACTCCGCTGGACACCTCTGGTCACCGTGAGACACCGTGGGACATCTTTGGACATCTTTGGACACCAATGGACTCCTTTGGACACCAATGGACACCTTTTGACACCACTTGTCACCGTTTGACACTGTGGGACACCGTTTCACACCGTTTGACACCTTTGGACACCGTCGGACACTGCTGGACACCGCTGGACCCCGCTGGGAACACCGATGGAGACCGTTGGACACTATTGGACACCGAGGAACGCCGTTGTGCACCGTTGGACACTGTCGGAGGTCATGGGACAACGCTGGACACCGCTGGAAACAGTTGGACACAGTTGGACGCCGTTGGACACCGTTGGACGCCGTTGGACTCCGTTGGACACCGCTGGACACTGCTGGACGCAGTTGGGCGCCGTTGGACACCGTTAGATACCGCTGGACACCGCTGGACACAGTTGGATACCGTTGAACGCCATTGGACAACGTAGGACACTGTTGGACACCGCTGGACACAGTTCTATACCGTTGATCGCCATTGGACACCTTTGGACACTGTTGCACACCGCAGGACGCCGTTGGACACCGTTGGACAGCGTGGGTCACCGTGGGACACCGTGGGACACCGTGAGACATCGTGTGTCGTAGTGAGTCGTTGTGTGACATCGTGGGATATCTTGGGATACCGTGGGACACCAAGGCACGCCGTGGGATGTCGTGGGACACCGTGGGACATCGTGGGACACTGCGGGTGATCGTCAGACACGGTGGGACATCGTGGTATGTCGTGGGACACAGCGGGACAGCGTGGGAATTGTGGGACGTCGTGGGACGCAGCGGGACATGGTAGGACACCGCGGGATGTCGTGGGATTCGCAAGATGTCGTCGGACACCGTGGGACACCGTTGGACAAATACGAACATCGTTGGTCAACGTGGGACACCGTGGGACGTCGTGGGATCTCGTGGGACGTCGTGAGACACCGTGGGACACAATTGGAAACCGTTGACACCGCTGGACACCGTTGGGCGCCGTTGGACATCGCTGGAAACCGTTCGACACATTTGGACTCCGTTGGACACCGAAGGGCTCCTTTTCACACCGTTCGTAACTGTTGGACACCGTGGTACGTCGTGGGACACCGTGGGACATCGTGGGACACAATGGTCACCGTTGGACACGATGAAAACCGCTGGACACCTTTGGTGAAAATGGGACACCGTGGGACACCGTGGGACGTCGTGGGACAACGTTGGACACCGTTGGATAACTTTTGTCAACGTGGGACACCGTTGGACACCGTTGGACGCAGTTGGACGTTGTGGAACGTTGTAGGATGTCGCGGAACATCGCCTGACACCGTTGAACACCGTTGGAAACAGTTAGACACCGTTGGACACCATTCGGTACCATTGGACACAGTGGCACGTTGTGGGATGTCGTGGGACAACTTGGGACATTGTGGGACCCCGCTTTACACCGTTAGACACCTTTCGTCAACGTGCGACGCCGTGGGAAGTCGTGGTACACCGGGGGTCACCGTTGGACACCATGGGACAGGTTTGGACACAGTTGGAGACCGTTGTACACCATTGGATAACATTGGACACCGTGGGAACGTCGTGGGTTGTAGTGGGACATAGTTGGACACCGCTGGTCACCGCAGGAAACCTTGGGACACCGTTGTACATCGTGGGACAACGTAGGATACCGTTGGAAAACTTTGGATACCGTAGGACACCGCTAGACACAGTTGGACAAAGTTGGACACCACTCGATACCATTGGACATAGAGGGACGTCCTGGGATGTCGTGGGACATCTTGGGACACCGTAAGACACCGTTGGACACCGTTGTAAGTCTTGGGATGCCGTGGGGCGACGTGGTACACGGCGGAACTCCGTTGGACACCTTGCGACACCGTTGGACACCGTTGGACACCGTGGCACACCATTGGACACCGTTGGACGTTGTGGGACGTCGTGAGACACCGTTGGTATATGTGGGATTTCGTGGGACTACGTGGGACGACGTTGGACATAATTGGACACCGTCGGAAACCGCTGTACATAGTTGGACACCGTTGGAAACCATTACATACCATTGGACACCGTGGGTCTTCTTCGATGTCGTGGGAAACCTTTTGATATCATGGGGCCCCGCTAGATACCGTTGGACACCTTTCTTCAGCGTGGAACACCGTGATACGTCGTGGAACACCGTGCGGCGCCGTGGAACACCGTGGGACGTCGTAGGATGTCGTGGGACACAGTGGGACACCTTTGGAAACCTTTGGATACCGTTGGACACCGATGGACACTGATGGACACCGTTGGATACCGTGGGGCTCCGTTCGTCAGCCTGGGACAGCATTGGACACCTTGGGACTCCGTTGGACACCGTTGGACACCGTTGGACACCGACGGAAACTGCTGGACACAGTTGGACACCGCTGGACACGGTTCGGTACAGCTGAACACAGTTGGACACTGTTGGTAACCGTTGGTCACATTTGGACACCGATGTACACGGTTGGACACCGTTGGATATCGTGGGTCTTCGTGCCACGCCGTGGAACACCGTGAGACATCGTGGGTCATCGTTGGATGTCGTGGGGCACCGCTGGACACCGTTGGACACCGTTGGACACCGTTGGACCCCGTTTGACACCGATGGACACCGATGGGCACCGTTGTATACCTTTGGACTCCGTTGGACACCGTTGGACACCGATCTACACCGATGGACACCGTTGGACACCGTTGGACACCGTGGGACGTCGTGAGACACCGTAGGACATCGTGGGATGTCGTTAGATATCTTGGGACACCGTGAGATAACGTTGGACACCGTTAGACACCGATGGACACCGTTGGACACCTTTTGACACCGTTGGACACCGTTGGACACCTTGGGAATTCGTGGGATACCGTTGGACACAGTTGGACACCGCTGGACATCGTTGGACACCGTTGAAAACCGCTGGACACCATTGGAAACCGTGGGACGTCTTGGATGTCGTTGGACACCTTGGGTCATACTGGGACCCGCTGGACACCTTTGGACTGCCTTGGTCAACGTGGGACACCGTGGGACAACGTGGGACACTCTTGAGCACCGCTGGACATAGTTGGACACCTTCTTACATCATTGGACACCGTGGGACGTCTTGGATGTCGTTGGACACTTTGGGACATACTGGGACCCCGCTATACACCGTTGGACACCCTCGTTCGACGTGGGACACCGTTGGAAATCGCTGGACACCGCTGGTCACAGTTGGACACTGTGGCAATACTTGGTCGTCGTTTGAGACCATGGGATATCCTGGGACCACACTGGACACCGTGAGACACCTTTGTTCCACGTGGAACACCGTGGGACGTCGTGGGACACCGTAGAACTTCGTGGGACACCGTGGGACATCTTGGGACGTCGTAGAATGTCATGGAACACCGTGGGACACCGTTGGACACCGTTGGACACCGTTGGACACCGATGGACTCCGTTGGACACTGTTGGTAGCTGTTGGACACAGCTGAGGCCGTAGGACACCATTGGAAGCCGTTGAACACCGTTGGACACCGTTGGACACCGTGCGACGTCGAGTGACACTGTTGGTCTACGTGGGACACCGTTGGACAACGTGGGACACCTTTTGGGCACTATTGGACACAGTTGCACACCTTTGGACATCATTGGACACCGTTGGATACCGCTGAACACCGTTGCACACCGTTAGACACCGCTGGACACAGTTGAACTCCGTGGGACACCGTGGAACTTCGTGCGACACCGTGGGACATCTTGGGACGTCGTAGGATGTCGTGGAGGACCGTTGGACGCCGTTGGACACCGTCGGACACCTTTGGACACCGATGGACTCCGTTGGACACTGCTGGAAGCCGTTGGACTCCGTTCTACACCGTTGGACACCATTAAACACAGTGGGACGTCTTGGATGTCGTTTGACACCTTGGGACATACTGGGACCCCACTGGACACAGTTTTACACTGTTGGACACCATTAGATACTATTGGACACCGTGGGACGTCGTGGGATGTCGTGGGACAACTTGGGACAATGTGGGAATCCTTCGGACACCATTGGACACCATTGGAAACCGTGGGACGTCTTGGATGTCGTGCGACACCCTTGGGACATCGTAGGACAGTCGCTGGACGCCGTTGGACACCGATGGACACCGTTGGACACTGTGGCACGTCGTGGTACACCGTTGGACACTGTTGGACACCGTTGGACACCATTGAACACCGTTGACTCCGTTGGACACCGTTGGACGCCATTGTACACCGTTGGATACCGTTGGACACCGTTGGACACAATTGGACACCGTTGGACACCGTTGGACACCGTTGGACCACGTGGGAAACCGTTGCACAACGTGGGTCACCGTTTGACAACGTGAAAAACTTATGGACACCGTTGACGCCGTTGGAAACCGTTGGACGCCGTTGGCCACCGTGGAACGCGGTTGGACACAGTGGGACACCGTTGGAAGCCGTTGGACACCGTTGGTCGCCGTTGAACTCCATTGGACGCCATGGGACACCGTTAGACGCCGGCGGACACCGTGGAACATAGTTGGACAACGTCGGACAAAGTTAGACACCGTTGGACCACGTGGGAAACCGTTGTACAACGTGGGATACCGTTTGAAAACGTGGAAAACCGATGGACACCGTTGACGCCGTTGGACGACGTTGAACTCCATTGGACACCGTTGGACACCGTTGGACGCCGTTGAACTCCATTGGACGCCGTTGAACACCGTGGGACCTCGTGAGACACTGTCGTACTACGAGGGATAACCCTGGACACAGTTGGACATCGTTGCACACAGTGGCACACCGCTGGACACCGCTGCACACCATTGGAACACGTGGGACGTCTTGCTTGTCGCCGGACACCTTGGGACATACTGGAACCCCGCTGGACACCGTAGGCCACCGTTGGACACCGTTGGACCAGTTTTCACTACGTTGGACACCGTTGGACTACGTTGGACTACGTAGAACACCGTTGGACACCGTTGGACACCGCTGGAAACAACCGGACACCGTTGGACACCCTTGGTCAACGTGGGAAAATGTGGGACGTCGTGGGACACCGTGAAACTTCGTGGGACACCGAAGGACTTTGTGGGACACCGTAGGACCTCGCGGGACGTCGTATTACGTCGTGGAACACCGTTGGACGCGGTTAGACACCGTTGGACACCGTTGGACACCGTTGGACACCGTGGGACGTCGTGGGACACCGTTGGAATTCGTGGCCAGCCGTTGGACACTGTTGGACACCATTGGACACCGTTGGACAACGTTGGACACCGTTTGACACGGTGGGTCACAGTTGGACAACGTGGGACGTCGTGGGACACCGTTGGACTTCGTGGGAAACCGTTGGACACCGTTGCACAACGTTGGATGCTGTTGGATACCCTTGGACTACGTTGGACACTGTTGGACGTAGTGGGACAACGTTGGACTACGTAGGAAACCGTTGGACACCGTTGGACACCGCTGGAAACAGCCGGACACCGTTGGACACCCTTGTTCAACGTGGGAAAATGTGGGACGTCGTTGGACACCGTGGAACTTTGTGCGACACGGTGGGACATCGTGGGACACCGTGGGACGTCGTGGGATGTCGTGAGACACCGTGGGACACCGTGGGACGTCGTGGGATTTCGTGAGACCTCGTGGGACACCGAGAGACACCGTGGGACACCGATGGACACGGTGGGTCACTGTTGGACAACGTAGGACACCGCAGGACAACGTTGGTCAATGTAGGACAGCGTTGGTCAACGTGGTACGTCCTGGTAAACCATTGACGCCGTGGGACTTCGTAAGACACCGCTGGACACAGTGGGACACCTTTGGACACCGTTGGACACCGTGTAACACCGTAGGACACCATTGGACACTGTTGGACACCGTTGTACGCCATTGGACACCGTTGGAAAAAGTTGGCACCGTTGGACACATTTGGTCACCGTTGGACAACGTGGGACATAGTTGGAAACCGTGGTACACCGTTGGACACCTTTGAGCACCTTTGCACACCGTTGGTCACCGTTGGACGCAGTGGGACACCGTGGGACAGCTTTGGACACCTTTGGACCCCGTTGGACACCGATGGATGCCGTTGGCCACCGTTGGACACAATTGGACCCCGTTGTACGTCTGGAGACTCCGTCGGACACCGTGCGACACCGTTGGATACAATTGGAAACCGCGCGACACCGTTGGACACAATTGGACACCGTTGCACACCGTTTGGCTCCGTTGCACATCGTTGGTCACCGTTGGACACCGTGGGACGTCGTGGGCTTTCGTGGCGCAACTTGGGACATTGTGGGAACCCATTGGACAACGTTGGACACCACGGGAAACCTTGGAACGTCGAGCGGCGGCGTTGTACACAGTTGGTCTCCGTTGCACACCGTTGGGCACCGATGTACACCGTGGGACGTAGTGGGACACTGTGTCACGTCGTTGGATGTCGTCGGAGACTGTAGGACACCGATAGACACCGTTGAGCACCGTTGGCCAATACACGAAACCGTGGGACTTCGTGGGACATCGTGGGACACCGAGGGACATCGTGATACTCCGTTGGACATGGTGGGACACAATGGGACATAGTGGGAGACCGTGGGACGTCGTAGAATTTTGTTGGAGACCGTGGGACACCGTTAGACACCTTTCAAAACCGTTGGTCAAATTGCGATACCGTGGGACGTCCTGGGACACCGTTGGAAACCGTGGGACACCGTTGGACACCTTTGGACACCATTGGACACCGTGGGACGTCGTGGGACACCGTTGGAATACGTGGGAAGCCGTTGGACACTGTTGGAAACCATTGGACGCCGTTGGACAACGTTGAACACCGTTGGGCACCGTTGGACACCATTCGGTACCGTGGGTCGACTTGGATGTCGTGGGATACCTTGGGACATCGTGGTACCACGCTGGACACCGTTGGAAACCGCTGGACGCAGTTGGGTACGTTGGACACCATTGGACACCGTGGAACGTCTTGGATGTCGTGGGTCACCTTGGGACATCGTCGTACCCCGCTGGACACAGTTGGACACCGTTGGACAACATGCAACGTCGTGGTACTCCGTGGGAAGTCGTTAGACACCGTGGGACGTCCTGGGACACCTTTGGACTACGTGGGAAACCGTTGGACTCCATTGGACACCGTTGGACTCCGTTGGACACCGATGGACACCGCTGGACACAGTTGGGCACCGTTGGACAACATTGGACTACGTTGGACACCGTTGGACAACGTTGGACAACGTTGGACACCGTTAGTTACCGTTGGTCACCGTTGGACAGCGTTGGTCACGGTTAGACACCGTTGTAACACGTTGGACGTCCTGGGACAACGTTGGACACCGTTTTACACCGTGGACACCGTTGGCAAACGTGGGACGTCGTAGGACAACGTGGGACGCTGTTGGACACAATTGGACACCGTTGGACAACGCTGGACACACTTGGACACAGTTGGGCACCATTGGATGCCATTGGGCTCCGTGGGACGTCGTGTGATGTCGTGGGAATACTTGGGACATTGTGGGACTCCGTTGGACACGGTTAGACAACATTGGTCAACGTGGGACTCCGTTGGTCCACGATGGACGTCCTTGGACAGCGTTGGAAGTCGTTGGGCACCGTTGGAAACCGTTGGACACCGTTGGACACAGTTGGTCACAGTTGGACATAGCTGTACATAGCTGGACACCGTAGGACGACGTGGGACACCGTTGGACACCGTTGGACAACGCTATACACCGCAGGACAACCTGGGACGTCGTTGTTCACCGTACCACATCGTAGGACGTCGTGGGACATCGTGGGACGTCGTGGGACACCGCGGGACACCTTGGGACATCCTGCGACACCGTTGGACACCGATGGACACGGTTGGACACCGTTGGACACCGTTGGACAGCGTTGGACACCGTTGGACGCCGTTTGACACCTTCGGACACCGTTTGACACCGCGGAACGCTGTGGGATGTCGTGGGACTCCGTGGGACAACGTTGGACACAGTTGGACACAGTTGGGCACAGTTGGGCACCGTTGGACACAGCTGGAAACCGTTGGACACCATTATATACCGTTGGACACATTCGGACACCGTTGGACACCATGGGACACCGTTGGACACCGTTGGACACCGTTGAACACCGTTGGACACCGTGGGACTGCGTGGGGCACCGTGCGACGTCCTGGCACACCGTTGGACACCGTTGGACACAGTTGAACACAGTTGGGCACAGTTGGGCACCGTTGGACACAGCTGGAAACCGTTGGACACCATTATATACCGTTGGACACATTTGGACACCGTTGGACACCATTGGACACTGTTGGACATCGTTGGACACAGTTTGTTACCTTCGGACATAGTTATACATCGCTGGACACCGTTGGACACTGTGGGACACCGTGGGACACCTTTAGACACCGTTGGACACCGCTGGACACAGTTGAACACCGTTCGACGTCATTGGATACATTGGCCACCGTGGGATGTAGTGGGACGTCGTGGGACACCGTTGGACACTGTGGGACACCTTGGTCACCGCTGGACAATGTTGGACACCATTGCACACCGTTGGACACCGTTGGACACCGCGCGACACCTTGGGAAACTGTTGGTCAACGTGGGACACCTTTGGTCAAAGTGGGACTACGTCGGACACCGTTGGACACCGTGGAACGTCGTGGGACACCGTTGAACTTCGTGGGTCACCGTTGGACACCGTTGAACACCGTGGGCACGTTGGCCACCTTCGGTCAACGTAGGAAACCGTTGGACACCTTTGGAAACCGTTGAACACCGTTGGAAACCGTTGGACACCGTTTAACAACTTTGGTCAACGCGGGACACCGTGGACACCTTTGGAATCCATTGGACTCCGTTGGTCAACTTAGAACACCGTTGGTCAACGTAGGACACCGCTGGACACCGCCGGACACCTTTTGACGTCGTGGGATGTCGTGCGAAACCTTTGGACACCTTTGGACACCGCTGGAAACCGTTGGACACCGTTAGACATCTTTGGTCAACATGGGACTCCGTTTGTCCACGTTGGACGTCCTTGGACAGGGTTGGACACCGTGGGACACCACTGGACACCGTTGGACACCGTAGGAAACTGTTTGACGTCATGGGATGTCGTGCGACAGCTTTGGACGCCTTTGGACATCTCTGGACACCGTTGGACACCGCTGGACACCGCTGGACACCGCTGGACACCGCTGGACACCGCTGGTCACGTGGGACACCTTTGGACAACGTTTGACGCCGTGGGATGTCGTGGGACAACTTGGGACACTGTGGGACTTCGTTAGACACCACTAGGCACCTCTAGTCAACGTGGGACATCGTGAGTCGTCGTGGTACACCGCGGGACACCGTGGGACACCATGGGACACCCCTGGAAACCGTTGGACACCTTTCTACACCGTTTGACGTCGTGGAATGCCGTGGGACAACTTGGGACACTGTGGGACTCCGTTGGAAACCACTAGGCACCTCTAGTAAACGTGGAACATCGTGAGACGTCGTGGTACACCGCGGGACACCGTGGGACACCATGGGACACCTTTGGACTCCGTTGGACACCATTGGATAACCATGGTCAACGTTGGACTCAGGTGTATCACGTTGGACGTCCTGGGACAACTTTGGAAACCGTTGGACACCGTTGGACAACGCTGGCCACATTTTGACACCGTTGGACACCATTGAATACCATTGGACACCGTTGGACACCATTGGATACCATTGGACACCGTGGGACGTCGTGGGATGTCGTGGAACCACTTGGGTCACTGTTGGACTCCGTTGGACACCACTAGGCACCTCTATCAACGTGGGACATCGTGAGACGTCTTGGTACACCGCGGGACACCGTGGGACACCATGGGACACCGTTGAACACCGTGGGACGTCGTAGGATGTCGTGGGACCACTTGTGACATTGTGGGACACCGTTGGACACTGTTAGACAACTTTTGTCAACGTGGGACTCCATTATTCCACGTCGGACACCATAGGACTACGATGGACACCGCTGTATACAGTTGGACACCGTTTGACACCGCTGGACAACGTGGGACGTCGCCTGACACCGTTGGACACCGCTGGACTCCGCTGTACACCGTATGTCAACGTAGGACACCGTTGATCAAAGTGGAATACCGTTTGACACCGTGGGAGGACGTTGGACAATATTTGACATCCTTGGACAACGCTGGTCACATTTGGACACTGTAGAACACCACTGGAAACCTTTCGACACGGTGGGACGTCTTGGGACACCGCTGGACGCCGTTGGACACCGTTGGACGCAGTTGGACACCGTTGGAAACGGTTGGACAACGTTGGACACCTTTGGTCAACGAGGGTCACCGTGGGACTTCGTGGGACACCGTGTGACACGGTTGGACACAATTGGACACCGTGGGTCACCGCTGGACACAGTTGGTCACCGTTGGACACCGTTGGAAAACGTGAATGCCGTTGGACAGCGTCGGACCCCGTGAGACACATTTGGAAACCTTTGGACACTGTTGGTCAACGTAGGACACCGTTGGTCAAAGTAGGACACCGCCGGACACCTTTGGACATCTTTGGACACCGCTGGACACCGCTGGACACCGTTGGGCACCACTAGACACCGTGGGACACCGCTTGACACCGTTGGACATAGTGGGACGTCGTAGGATGTCATGGCACAACTTGGGACATTGTGGGACTTCGTTGGACACCGTTAGACAACTTTGGTCGACGTGGGATTCCGTTGGTCCACGTTGGAACTCCTTGGACAGCATTGGACACCGTGGGACACCGTTGGACCCCGTTGGACACCGTTGGACGCCGTTGGACACCGTTGGACGCCTTTGGTCAACGTGGGACACCGCTGGAAATCGTCGAACGTCGTGGGACAACGTGGGAAGCCCCTAGACACAACTGGACACCGTTGAACTCCGCTGGACACAGTAGGTCACCGTGGGACACCGTTAGACACCGTGTGACGCCTTCGGATACCGTTGATGCCGTTGGACACCGTTGGACGCCGTTGGACCCCGATGGACACCGTTGGACGCCGTTGGACACCGTTGGACAGTGTGGGTCACCGTGGGACACCGTGGGACACCGTGAGACATCGTGGGTCGTAGTGGGTCGTTGTGTGACATCGTGGGATGTCTTGGGATACCGTGGGACACCATGGCACGCCGTGGGATGACGTGGGACACCGTGGGACATCGTGGGACACTGCGGGATATCGTCAGACACGGTGGGACATCGTGGTATGTCGTGGGACACCGTAGGACGTCGTGGGATTTCGTGGGACACCGTCGGATATCGTGGGACACCGAGGAACATCGTGGTACGTCGAGGAACACCGCAGGACACCGTGGGACTTGTGGGATGTTGTGGGACACCGTGGGACACCGTTGGACACCGTGGGACGTTGTTGGATGTCGTGAGATTACGTTGGACACGGATTGACGCCGTTGGACACCGTTGGACACCGTTGGACACCGTTTGACTTTGTTGGAAGTCGTGAGATTACGTTGGACGCGGATTGACGCCGTTGGACACCGTTCGACTTCGTTGGACACCGCTGGACACTGTTGGACACCCTTGGTCAACGTGGGACACCGTTGGTATACGCTAGACGTCGTGGGACACCGTTGGTCTCCGTGGTACCCCGTTGGACACCACTGGACACCGTTGAACAACGTTGGACACCTTTGGACAACGTTGGAATCCGCTGGACACAGTCGGACCATTTTGGACACCGTTGGGTTTCTCTGCACACCGCTGGACACAGCTGGACAACGTGGGACGTCGTGGTACGTCGTAGGTTATCGTGAGACAACGTCAGACTCCGATCGACACCTCTGGACAGAGTCGGACTCCTTTGGAGACCGTTGGACTCCGCTGCACACCTTTGGACACCATTGGACACTTTTGGACACCGTTGGTCACCGTTGGACGCCGTGGGACACGATTGGACACCGCTGGACATCGCTGGACACCGCTGGGCACCGCTGGACACCGTTGGACACCGTTGGACACCGTTTGACATCGCGGGATGTCGAGCGACCACTTTGGACTACTTTGGACACCGCTGGACATCTTTGGACACCGCTGGACACCATTGGACACCGCTGGACACCGTTGGACACCGTTGGTCGTCTTGGGACACCGTTGGACACCGTTGAACACCGTGGGCACGTTGGACACCTTCGGTCAACGTAGGACATCGCTGGACACCGTTGGAAACCGTTGAACACCGTTGAACAAATTTGGTGAACGCGGGACTCCGTGGGACACCTGTGGAATCCATTATACTCCGTTAGTCAACTTAGAACACCGTTGGTCAACGTAGGACAACGTTGGTTTACTTTGGATACAGTTGTACACCGTGTAATACCGTTGGAAACCGTGGGATACCGTGGGACACCTTTGAACACCGTTGGACGACGTATGACGTCGTGGGACACCGAGGAAAACCGTCGGACACCGCTGGATACCTTTGGTAAACGTTGGACTCCGTTGGACCAATTTGGACATCCTGGGACAGCGTTGGACACCGTGAGACACCGTTGGACGCAGCTGGACAACGTCGGACACCCTTGAACACCGTGGGACGTCGCGTGACACCGCTGGACACGGTGGGACACCGTGGGACACCGTGGGACAACGTGGACAACGTTTGACACAGTTTTACACAGTTGGACATCGATGGACACCGCTGGACACCGCTGGACACCGTTGGGCACCGAGGGACCTCGTGGGAAACCACTGGACACAGTGTGACACCGTTGGTACACGTGGGAAGTCGTGGGACAACGTGGGTCGCCATTGGACACAGCAGGAAAAATTTCGACACCGTTGGACCCCGTGATACGTCGTGGAACACCTTGGGATTGCATCGTACACCGCTGGACACTGTTGGACACCGTTGCACAGCGCTGGACCCCGCTGGACGATGTGGGACAACGTCGGACACAGTTGGACGCCGTTGGACACCGTTTCACGCCGTTGGACACAGTTGGGCACCGTTGGACACCATTGGAATACGATGGACACCGTTGGACAACGTTGGACAACGTTGGAAAACGTTAGTCACCGTTGGACACCCTTGGCCACCGTTGGCCACCGTCGGATGTCGTACGACACCGCTGGACACTGTTGGACGACGTGAGCACCGTTGGACAGCTTTGGTCAGCGTGGGACACCGTGGGACGTCGTGGTACACCGCGGGACACCGTTGGAAACCGTGGGACACCGTAGAGCACCGTGGGATGTCGTGGGAAGACGTTGGTCACTGTTGGACACCGTGGGACACCGTTGGACACCGTTGGACACAATTGGACTCCGTGGGTCACCGCTGGACACCGTGGGACGTCGTGGTCAATCGTTGGACACCTTTGGTCAACGTGGGACACCGTTGGAAATCGTCGGACGTCGTGGGACAACGTGGGACACCGTTGGACAACTTTGGGAACGTTGGACACCGTTGAACACCGTTGGACACCGCGGGACACATTTGAACGTCGTGCGACGCCGTTGGACACAATTGGACTCTGTTGGACACCGCTGGACACATTTGGACACCGTTGGACACCATTGGATACCATTGGACACCGTGGGACTTCGTGCGATGTCGTGGGACTACTAGCGACATTGTGGGACTCCGTTGTACTCCGTTAGAGACATTTGGTCAGCGTGGGACACCGTGGGACGTCGTGGGACACCGTGGGACAACGTTGGACACAACTGGAAACCGCTGGAATCCGCTGGACACTGTTGGATACCGTTGAACGCCATTGGACAACGTAGGACACTGTTGGACACCGCTGGATACAGTTGGATACCATTGATTGCCATTGGACACCGTTGGACACTGTTGGACACGGTTGGACCCCGTTGGATGTCGTGGGACACCGTTGGACACCGTTGAACACCGTGGGCACGTTGGACACCTTTGGCCAACGTAGGACACAGTTGGACACCGTTGGAAACCCTTGGACACCGTTGAACAACTTTGATCAACGCGGGACACCGTGGGACACCTTTGGAATCCATTGGACTCCGTTGGTCAACTTAGAACACCGTTGGTCAACGTAGGACAACGTTCGTTAACGTGGGACAAGGTTGGACACCATTGGACACCGTTGGACACCGTTGGACAACGTTTGACGTCGTGGGAAGTCGTGCGACACCTTTGGACACCTTTGGACACCGCTGGACACCGCTGGACACCGTTGGACACCGCTGGACACCGTTGGACACCGTTTGACACCGTTGGACATCGTGGGACGTCGTAGGATGTCGCCGGACAACTTGGGACACTATGGGACTTCGTTGGACACCACTGGGCACCTCTAGTCAACGTTGGACATCGTGAGTCGTCGTGGTACACCGCTGGACACCGTGGAACACCATGGAACACCGTTGGACACTGTTGGACACTGTTGGACACGGTTGGACACTTTTGGACACCGTCAGTCACCGTTGGACGCCGTTGGACTCCGTTGGACACCGCTGGACACTGCTGGACGCAGTTGGGCGCCGTTGGACACCGTTAGATACCGCTGGACACCGCTGGACACTGTTGGATACCGTTGAACGCCATTGGACAACGTAGGACACTGTTGGACACCGCTGGATACAGTTGGATACCGTTGATTGCCATTGGACACCGTTGGACACTGTTGGACACCGTTGGACGCCGTTGGACATAGTTGGACACCGCTGGACGCAATTGGACACCGCTGCACACCGTTGGATACCGTTGGACACCGTGGGACGTCGAGGGACACCGTTGGACAACGTGGGACAACGTTGGACACGTTTGGTCAACGTGGGACACCGTTTTACACCGATTGGACAGCGTGAGATTCCGTTGGTAAACTTGGGACGTCGTAGAATGTCGTCGGAGACTGTGGGACACCGCTGGACACATATGAACACCGTTGATTAACGTGGGACGTAGTGAGATGTCGTGCGCTGTCGTGGGATGTCTTGGGACATCGTGAGACGACTTGGGATTTCGTGGGACGTAGTGGGACACCGTTAGACGTCGTGGGATGTCTTGGGATGTCGTTTGATGTCGTGGGATTTCGTGGGACGTCGTGGGACACCGTGGGACATCGTGGTATACCGTGGGAAACCGTGGCACAATGAGTGATGTCTTGGGACATCGTGGGACGTCGTGGGATGTCGTGGGACATCGTTGGACACTGTGGGACGTCGTGCGACAACGTTGTTCAACGTGGGATACCGTGGAAAGTCGTGGGATGTCGTAGGACGTCTTCGGACACCGTGGGACATCGTGGGACGTCAAGGGACGTCGCGGGACACCGTGGGACGTCGTAGGACACCGTGGGACGTCTTGGGACGTCGAGGGACGTTGCAGGATGTCGTCGGAGACCATGGGACAATATTGGACACCGTTGAACACCGTTGGTCCACGTGGGATACTGCGAGACTTCGTGGGATGTCGCGGGACAGCGCGAGACAACGTGGGCACCGTGGGATGTCGTGGGACTTCGTAGGATATCGTCAGAGACCGTCGGACACCGCTGGACACCGTTGAACACCGTTCGACACAGTTGGACACCGTTCGACAGCGTTGGTCAACGAAGGACACCGTTGGACCGTTGGTCAACGTAGGACACCGCGGGTCACCGTGGGACACCATTTTACACCGTTGGACACCGCTGGACACCATTGGATACCATTGGACACCGTGAGACGACGTGGAATGTCGTGGGACAACTAGCGACATTGTGGGACCCCGTTGGACACAGCTGAACACCGCTGGACACCGCTGGGCACCGTGGGATGTCGTGGGACACCGCTGGACACAGTGTGACACCGTTGGTACAGGTGGGACGTCGTGGGACATCGTGGGACGCCGTTGAATACAGCTGGACACCGCTGGACACTGCTGGACACCGTGGGACAGCGTGGGACACCGTTGGACTCCGCTGGACACCGTGGGACGTCGTCTGACACCGTTGGACACCGCTGGACACCGTTGGACACAGTGGGATACTGTGGGACACCTTTGGACACCTTTGGACACCGCTGGACACCGTTGGACACCGCTGGACACCGCTGGAGAGCGCTGGACACCGCTGTACTCCGTTGGACACCTTTGAACACCGCTGGACACCGTTGGACTCCGCTGGGCACCTAGAGACGTCGTGGGACACCGCTGGACACAGTGTGACACCGTTGGTACACTTAGGACGTCGTGGGACATCGTGGGACGCCGTTGAATACAGCTGGACACCGCTGGACACGTTTGGACACCGCTGGACATCATTGGATACCATTGGTCACCGTGAGACGTCGAGGGAAGTCGTGGGACAACTAGCGACATTGTGGGACCCCGTTGGTCTCCGCTGGACACCGTGTGACGTCGACTGACACCGTTGGACACGGTGGGACAACGCTGGACCCCGTTGGATGTCGTGGGACACCGTTGGTCACCGTTGAACACCGTGGGCACGTTGGACACCTTTGGCCAACGTAGGACACCGTTGGACACCGCTGGACACCGTTGGACACCGTTTGACGTCGTAGGATATCGTGCGACACCTTTGGACACCTTTGGACACCGCTGGACACCGCTGGACACCGCTGGACACCGTTGGACACCATTAGACACCGTGGGACACCGTTTGACACCGTTGGACATCGTGGGACGTCGTAGGATGTCGCCGGACAACTTGGGACACTATGGGACTTCGTTGGACACCACTGGGCACCTCTAGTCAACGTTGGACATCGTGAGTCGTCGTGGTACACCGCTGGACACCGTGGGACACCATGGAACACCGTTGGACACTGTTGGACACTGTTGGACACGGTTGGACACTTTTGGACACCGTCAGACACCGTTGGACGCCGTTGGACTCCGTTGGACACCGCTGGACACTGCTGGACGCAGTTGGGCGCCCTTGGACACCGTTAGATACCGCTGGACACCGCTGGACACTGTTGGATACCGTTGAACGCCATTGGACAACGTAGAACACTGTTGGACACCGCTGGATACAGTTGGATACCGTTGATTGCCATTGGACACCGTTGGACACTGTTGGACACCGTTGGACGCCGTTGGACATAGTTGGACACCGCTGGACGCAATTGGACACCGCTGGACACCGTTGGACACCATTGGACACCGTGGGACGTAGTAGGCTGTCGTGGGACATCTTGGGACATCGTAGGACCCCGCTGACACCGTTGGACACCATTAGTCAACGTAGGACACAGTTGGACGTTGTGGGACACCGTGGGACTTCGTCGGAGACCGTTGGACACTCTTGGACGCCGTGGGACATCGTGGGATGTCGCTCGATGTCGTGGAACACCGTGGGAAACCGTTGGACACAGTTGGACACCGATGGACACCGTTGGACACCGTGAGACACCGTGGGGCACCGTGGGACACCGTGAGACACCGTGGGACGTCGTGGGTCGGTGTGGGACATCGTTGGATATCTTGGGACACCGTGCGATGTCGTGGGACACCGTGGTACATCGTGGGACACGGTGGGACGTCGTGGGTTGCCGTGGGACGTCGTGGGATGCCTTGGGACGTAGTGGGATTTCGCGGTGCGACGTGGGACACCCTGCGAGATCGTGTGAATTCGTGGGACATCGTGGGACGTCGAGGGACACCGCAGGACACCATGGGACTTGTGGGATGTCGTGGGACTCCGTGGGACACCGTCGGTCGCCGTATGACATCGTGGGACACCTTGGGAGACCGCGGCACGTAGTGGGATATTGTGGGACGTCGCGGGATGTTGTGGGACACCGTAGGACGTCGTGGGATTTCGTGGGACACCGTCGGATATCGTGGGACACCGAGGAACATCGTGGGATGTCGAGGGACACCGCAGGACACTGTGGGACTTGTGGGATGTTTTGGGACACCGTGGGACACCGTGGGAAAACGTGGGGCAACGTGGGATGTCGTGGTACGACGTGGGACACCGTGCGAGATCGTGCGACTTGTGGGACATCGTGGGATGACTCGGGACACCGTGGGACATCGTCGGCCACCGTGGGATGTCGCGGCACGTGGTGCGAAGTCGCGGGACGTGATGGGATGTCTCGGGACACCGTGGGACTCGTGGGATTTCGTAGGATTGCGTGGGACGCCGATGGACACCGTGGGACATCTTGGGACACCGTGGGACCCCGCGGGATATCGTGGGACTCCGAGGAACATCGTGGGACACCGTGGGACATCGTTGAACACCGTTCGACACCGTTCGACACCGTGGGACGTTGTTGGAAGCCGTGAGATTACGTTGGACGCGGATTGACGCCGTTGGACACCGTTCGACATCGTTGGACACCGCTGGACACTGTCGGACACCCTTGGTCAACGTGGGACACCGTTGGGCCCCGTTTGACACCGCTGGGCAACGTTGGTCAAAGTAGGACACCGTTGCTCAACGTGGGACATTCTGGTTCATCGTGGGACGTCGTAAGAAATCTTTGCTCATCGTCGGACACCGTGGGACACCGTGGGACGTAGTTGCAAGTCGTGAGACACCGTTGGACACGGATGGTCGCCGATGGTCACGGTTGGACACCGTTGGACACCGTTGTATAAATGTGGACAACGATGGACATCATTGGACACCTTGGTACATCGTGGGATACCGCTGATCTACGTGGGACACCGATGGCAAACGTGAGACACCGTTAGACATCGTCGGAGGCCGTTGGACTCTATTGGACGCCGTGGGACATCGTGGGACGACGCTCGATGTCGTGGAACACCGTGGGACAGCGTTGGACACCGTGTGACACCTTTGGACACCGTGGGAAAACGTGGGAATCCTTTGGACACCGTTGGACACAGTTGATCAACGTAGCACACCGTTGGTCACCGTGGGACGTCGTGGGACACCGTGGGACACCGTGGGACACCGTTGGTACACCATTGGAAAACGATGGACACCGTCGGACAACGTTGGACGCCGTTGGATTCCGTTGGACACCGCTGGACACCGCTGGACACCGTTAGACGGCGTTGAAATCCGTTGGACACCGTTGGACAACTTTGGACACCGTGGGATGTCGTGGTACACCGCGGGTCACCGTTGGACGCCATGAGACACCGTTGGACACCGTGGGAAGCCGTGGGATGTCGTGAGACACCGTGGGACATCGTGGGACACCGTGGGACATCGTGGGACACCGTGGGAGATCGTGGGACACCGTGGGACATCCTGGGATGTCGTGGGACACCGCGGGACACCGTGGGCTTTCGTGGGACACCGTGGGTCGTCGTGTGATACTGTGGGACGTCGTGGTTTGTTGTGGAACATTGTGGGACGTCGTTGGACAGCGTGTGTCACCGTGGGACACCGTGGGACACCATGAGACACCGTGGGTCGTAGTGGGTCGTTGTGTGACATCGTCGGATGTCTTAGGACACCGTGGGACACTTTGGGACGCATTTGGGATGTCGTGGGACACCGTGGGACATCGTGGGACCCTGCGGGAGATTGTCGGACACGGTGGGACATCGTGGTATGTCGTGGGACACCGTGGGACATCGTGGGACACCGTGGGACATCGTGGGACACCGTGGGACGTCGTGGGACACCGTGGCACGTTTTGGGAATTCGTGGGAAGTCGTGGGACACCGTGGACATCGTGGGACACCGTGGACATCGTGGGACACCGTGGGACATCGTGGGACACTGTGGGACGTCGTGGGATACCTTGGGATGTCGTGGGACGTCGTGGGACGTCGTGGCTTGTCGTGGAACACCGTGAGACGTCGAGGGATATTGTGGGACGGCGTGGGACTCCGTGGAAAATCATGGGACACCGTGGGACATCGTGGTGCACCGTGGGATGTCGTGGGACACAGTGGGAGGTCGTGGCATATCGTGGGCCGTCGTCGGTTGCAGCGGGATATTGTGACATGTCGTGGGACATTGCCGGACACCGCGGGATGTCGTGGGACGTCGTGGGTTGCACCGGGATAATGTGATATGTCATGGGAAATTGTCGGACACCGTGGGATATCGAGGAACGTCGTGGGATGTCGTGGGTTTCCTGGGACACCGTAGGACTCCGCTGGACACCTTTGGTCTACACGGGACGCCGTTGGACACTGATGGACGCCGTTGAATGCCGTTGGACACCGTCGGACACAGTTGAACACCGTTGGATACCTTTGGTCAACGTGGGACACTGTTGGACAACGTTGGATATCCTGAGACACCGTCGGTCACAGTGCGAAACCGTGGAACATCGTGGGACACCATTGGACACCGATGGACACCTTTGGACACAGTTGTACAGCTTTGGTCAATATCTGACACCGTTGGACCACGTTGGACGTTCTACAACACCGATGGAGACCGTGGGACACCGATGGACACCTCTGGACACCTTTGGTCAACGCGGGACACCGTGGGTCATCGTTGGGCACCGTTGGACACAGTTGGACACTGTTGGAATCCGTCCGACACAGGTGGACACAGTTGGAGAACGTTGGACACCATTGGACACCTTGGGAGGACTTGGATATCGTGGGACACCGTCGGACACAGTTGAACACCGTTGGATACCTTTGGTCAACGTAGGACACCATTGGACACCGTTGGATAACTTGGGACAAAGTTGGACACGGTTGATCAACATAGCACACCGTTGGTCTCCGTGGGACGTCGTGTGATACCGTTGGACACCTTGGGACACCGTTGGTACACGTGGGACGTCATGGGGCAACGTGCGACGCCGTTGGACACCGTGGGACGTTGTGGGACACCTTTGGACATCGTTCGACTTCTTGTGATGTCGTGGGGTGTCGTGAAACAACTTGGGACATTGTGGGAGACATTTGCACATCGTTAGACACCTTTGGACAACGTTGGACGCCGTGGGAAGTCGTGGTACAACACGGGACACAGTTTTACACCTCGGGAAAGCGTTGGACACCGTGGGACACCTTTGGACACCGTTAGACACCGTTGCACAACGTTTGACACCGTGAGACACCTTTGGTCACAGCTGGACACAATTGGACAACGTAGGACACCGCTAGACACCGTTGGACACCGTTGGACAAAGCGGGACTCCTTTGGACACCGTTGGACACAGTTGATCAACATAGCACACCGTTGGTCACCGTGGGACGTCGTGTGATACCGTTGGACACCTTGGGACACCGTTGGTACACGTGGGACGTCATGGGGCAACGTGGGACGCCGTTGGACACCGCTGGACACCGTTGGACACCGTTGGTCAACGTGGGACACCATTGGACACCGTTGGATAACTTGGGACAAAGTTGGACACGGTTGATCAACATAGCACACTGTTGGTCTCCGTGGGACGTCGTGTGACATCGTTGGACACCTTGGGACACCGTTGGACACCGTTAGACGCCGTTGGACACCGTGGGACGTTGTGGGACACCGTTGGACATCGTTCGACTTCTTGTGATGTCGTGGGGTGTCGTGGGACAACTTGGGACATTGTGGGAGACCTTTGCACATCGTTAGACACCTTTGGACAACGTTGGACGCCGTGGGAAGTCGTGGTACAACGCGGGACATAGTTTTACACCTCGGGAAGGCGTTGTACACCGTGGGACACCTTTGGACACCGTTAGACACCGTTGCACAACGTTTGACACCGTGAGACACCTTTGGTCACAGCTGGACACAATTGGACAACGTTGGACACCGCTAGACACCGTTGTTCACCGTTGGACGTCGTGGGACACCCCTCGACACCGTTGGCACCTTGGGACAACTTTGGACACCGTGGGACACCTTGTGACACCTTTGGACACCGTGAGACGTCGTGGGACACTGTTGGACACCGTTGGACACCGTTGGACACCGTTGGACTCCGTTGAACACCGTTGGAAACCGTTGGACACAAATGGACACCGTTGGACCCAATTATACACCGTTGGACGTCGTGGGACACGGTGGGACGCCGTGGGATGTCGTGGGACAACTTGGGACATTGTGGGATCCCGTAGGTCACCTTGGGATACCGTTGGTCTCCGTTGGACACCGTTGGACATCGTCGGACACCGCAGGACTCAGTTGGACATCGTGGGGCACCGTTGTACAGCGTGGGGCGACGTTGGACAACTTTGGTCAACGTGGGATACCGCTGGACACCGCTGGACAACGTAGGACTCCGTTGGACACCGTGAGACACCGTAGGAAACCGTTCGACACAATTGGACACCGTTGGAGACAATTCGACAATGTTGGACACCGTTGGACACCGTACCATACCGTTAAACACCGCTGGACACTGCTGGATACCATTGGACACCGTGGGACGTCTTGGATGTCGTGGGACACCTTGGGACATCGTGGGACCACGCTGGAACGCGTTGGACACCGTTGGAGGTCGTGGGACACCGTTGGACACAGTTGGACACAGCGGGACAGCTTGGAAAGTTGTGCGACGCCGTTGGACACCTTGGGACACCGTTGAAAACCGTAGGTCACCGTTGGTCACCTTTGGACACCGTTGGACAACGTTGGACACCATTGGAAACTGTAGGACGTCTTGGATGTCTTTGGACACCTTGGGTCATCGTTGGACCCAGCTGGACATCGTTGGACAACTTTGGTCAACGTGGGTGACTCCGTGGGACGTCGTGGAATATCGTCGGACGTCGTGGGATACCTTGGGACGTCATGGAACACCGTGGGACGTGGTAGGAAACCGTAGGACATTGTGGGACACTGTGGGCACTGTTGGACAGCTTTGGCCAACGAGGACAACGTGGGACGTCCTGGTACACCGCGGGACACCAATGGACACCTTTTGACACCGTTGAACTGTTGAACTGTTGAACTGTTCGACTTAGTTAATCTTGGTTTCTATGTCCCTCTGTCTTTTCTCTTCCCCACCCTGTTTGCATTCGTAACCAT
>JACXII010000771.1:0-23157 GCA_014737395.1 Bombus waltoni
GCCTACCCGCCCGCCAGCCTGCCCGCCTGCCCGCCTGCCTGCCTGCCTGCCTGCCTGCCTGTCTGCCTGCCTGCCTGCCTGCCTGCCTGCCTGTCTGTCTGTCTGTCTGTCTGTCTGTCTGTCTGTCTGGCAGCCTGTACTCGCCTGCCTGACTCACCGTTAGTGTGAGAACGCGACTGTGTTCGGCGCTCTCTCTCTGCGTGGCGCGTCCGTCGGGTCTCTCGCTCTCTTTGTGTGTGTGTGAGGGGAGACCCGACCGACGAACGAACGAACGGTTGTGTGCGTTTCGTATAGGTGGATGGGGGTCCCGGCCCGGCTTTCGGCCCGTCCCGTCCCGTAGGTAGAGTATCGCACCGCTCGCCACCCGCTATCCACAGCAGTTTCAGCCAGCCGCCCGCCTGCCAGTGTCCCACCGCACGCCGAACCGTTTGCACTCAGAAGCGATCAGGGAGCCCTTCTCTCCCTCGACTTCCCCCTTCGAGAGAAACGTGCGCGCGCGCGCGCGTACGCTCTTCCACCCCGACGAGTCGCGCATCGCGTACCCCGCCGCTATACGCCGCCTCTATATCCGTTTCTCGTCTCTCGTCTCTCCCTTCCTCCTTTACGCCCCCGTCTTCGTTACACGCGCGTTATTTCTCTTTGTTCTTCCCGGCGGGACGATAGCATCTTCGTCCCCCTTTTCCAACTTCTCCCCGGGTTCCGTCTACCGGTCGTCTTCTTTTTCTCCATCGGTTTCCTCCCCGGTTTCCTTTTTCCTCTCTTTCTTCTTCTCTTCTTTCTCTCTGCCGTTTTTCCTCCTTCGCCGCCAGTCTCCCGACGCTCTTCTTTCTTTTTTCGCTGTCAGTCACACTCGAAACGCACGAGCGCCGACTATCGTTCTCTCCCTCCTGCTCGCTCCCACTTCCCTCTCTGTCGGTTGGCTGGCGTTCGGCGTGTTTAACCTCCCGCCGTCCCACAAGCAGCCCCTCCACCGACCGACACCAGGCTTCTGTCTCCGTTGAGAGCGCGAGCGGGCCATTCGTTCCGTCTCGTTCGCTCGACTCCTCTCGTGTTCCGCGCGCACACGGCTGCTCCGTCCCTCTTTCTCGCTCCTGAGTAGCGCCGGTGTGTATTCCCGCTGTCACCTGATCGCGGGACGCTTTTCGCGGGTGAGATACCGCTCGGCCACCGAGTCAACCGAGTCTGCCGCCGCCGCCACCGTCGCTCGGTTTTCCTCCTCCGCGCCCCGAGCCGCCTCTTCCTTCGGCATCTGCTCCTACTCTCCTCCTTCTTCCTCTTTCTTTCACGGGACGCGCGCGCGCTTTCCTTTTCCTTTCCGTCTCGCGCGGACACGTCGTGCTGGTCTCTTCCTATACTCGGCTCTTTGCCGCCGCGCTACGTCGAACGTGCACGCGGCTAGCTGGTGGTTTTCGAGAGGCAACGGAACGAAGGACGAAAGGGAAAAAAAAGCCGAAGAAAACCCTCGAAAGGAAAGGTGAAGAAGGAAGAAGGGAAAACGTCAAAGACGGGGAAAACAAGCGATGAGCCGAGGCGGAGCTGTAGACGCACGGTAAAAAAAGAAACGAGAGAAAGACGGTAAAAGGGAGAAAGAGAGAAACGCAAGAGGAAAGAAAGACGGAAGATCGAGAGTGCGAGAGTACGAGAGAGAGGAAGAGAAGTGCGCGCCACCGACATCGTCCAACCACGACTGGCTTGCCCGATCTCTCGCCTCTTCTTCCTCCTTTCACGGATCTTCGCCGGTGCACACGTCTGAAGCCGACCGACTGGAGAGGGAGGTGACACTTTCGGAACGTGGACACGCGGCACGCACGGATCGTCACGCTGGATACGTGAGGATCCAGGAGAACTCCGCTGGCTACCGTGCTCTCGTGCAGGTCGGTGATATAGTGTGTTGTGTGTTCGTAACCGCGCGGCCAGTCAAGTGTTCTGCGAGTCCCGCTTCTTTTTTTTGCTCCTCGTCTTCGACTCTCCGATCCGTGCCGTGTCTTTTTTTTTCTCTTCTTTTTTTTACTTCCGCGCGCTCGTGCAACGTTCTTTTTTCTCTTTGCTTTTTTTCTACTCTCCTTCTTCTTTCTCTTCCTTTTCGCGAGCATACCGCCAGTCTCGCGAGTATATATCGGCCAGTCTCTAGATCGTCGCGACCACGACAGCCGCAACGACACCGTCCACGATAACGACTACGACTACGACGACGACAACGACGACGACCACGACGACGACCGCGACAACGACAACGAATGCAAACAGTGAGCGCGTGAGTGTCCCTGATGTGTCTGTGAGCCGTCTGCTTCTTTCCTCTTTTTCTTTCCACCGTGTCGGAGCTGCGTGACGACCGGTGCCGCCGATAACTTCGCAATTCGAAAAGGCGGCGATAATTCGTAAGTGTGTTGGTCGCGGCACGCCTGCGCTTTTATTTTTGTTTCCTTTTTCTTTCTCCTTTTCTTTTCTCTTCGCTACGTTTTACGGCTCGTTAAAGCTCACGGAATCGTCGCGCTTCGACGTCGTCCCCCATGAATATGGAGATGAACGGTCGCCCGTCGATCCTTCCCTCGCTCCGCGTCGCCTTTCTTTCATCCGTTGCCCCGTCATCGTCGCCGAACGACGACGTGCTCGAGTTTCTTTCGAGCGTTCGCACGCGATCACCGTGGTTCAGCCGTCGCGCGTGACAACACGCCACGCGAACTCGTCCCGTCGCGCCGTTCCGTTCACGACCCGATATTTGGCCACCGTCGTGTTTCCCGTGCTGGAAAAAAAAGTGTCACGAGGAAAGTGTCGTTCGATCGGCCACTGATGGCACGCTGTCGCGCGTGTGTCACGCTTTCACGAGTCGAGCCGCCGCGCCGTGTCGAACCACGAGCAGATCCGTCAGTCGATTTTGGACGAGCCGCGTTTCGTCAGGAATTTTACCGGAATGCCGATTCGACGAAATGATTTTTCCTTTTTTTCTGAAAATCGTGCGTCACGTTCGTGAAATCCTGTGACAGCGGTGTTTCGACGTGTTCCGCGTGCCGATCTTTGACGATCCATTCGCCGAAATCGATCGAACCAGCCATTCGTATCGCGGCTTTTCTTCGCGTAAAAAGAATTTCGTGCGAATTCTCTCGCAAAGTGTGTTTAGTTGCATCGATCGGTCCAAAGAACGCGCGTCTCTTCAAGTACCACGTATTTTCATACGTCGAATCAAAGAGTCGCTGATGAAAAAGCTCGCCTTCCTAACGATTTCTCTTCCCGCGGAATAAGAAGAAAGACGAGAAAGGTGGGAAAAAAAAAAAAGAAAAGAAGCAACGGTGGAAGGTAGAAAAATCGCGAAAGGCTTGTCGACGGAGAAAAGTTGAAGAGAAGTTGGGAATCGTTGGTGGAAGGAGGGAGAGAGAGAGAGAAACGCCGGGAGTCGCGTCGGTGTGTCGAAGGAGATAGCGGCATCCGTTTCGGTGCCCGTTGCGGGACGGTCGCCACACCCGCCCGTTTGGGAATTCAACTTACTGCCGCTCGGGACACCGAAGCGTTCGACGTTTTCTCCACGGTGTGTGTAACGGGTATCACGAAAGGCGGCTGTTCGCGGCGGATTAGATTCCGACCGGCGCAGAAATTGCTGCCCCACGGTCTTTCGCTTTTCTGCGCCGCGCTCCGTGCCGTTACAGACATTTGAACCGCCGTCTCCGGTGATACGTAACGATGGAACATCGAGCGGAAGCGACTAGAAATCGCGATTGAGAAGAAAGAGATCGATTCGAACGGTGTTTCGCGGATCGAACGATTTGTTTCATTAGATTTTAAACGTCGACACTGTGCAATTGACAAGGAAAAAAGTGTGACTCGAACGAAAGTGTACGGGAATCGTGCAAAATCGGCGCGACATTTCCGATGAACCGAGGATCGAATAGGTGATTGTTTTAGTGATAATATTGCATTTGTTCCTTTTTTTTTTTTTTTTCAAAATTGACAAAGTTCGGAAAGTTACGCCGCGTGGAAATTACGTTGTTTTTCGGTAAGGTGTCACGATTCTTTTCCGACTCTCGTTATCGAATTTGCGATCGATCCGAGATTCGTTGAGACGTCTTTGTCCTCGTTTCGCGTTGCCGTCACGAACGTGTTTCAAGTGGTTTGATCGTGGTAATTAATTTGAGTTTTACATTTCTTTCGAAATGCGATTTTGGTGGCTCCGTTATTTTCTTCTGCGATTCCGTGAAAACGCGATGGAATACGATTCGGCTCTATGTAAATTAGAACCACGTCCTAAGTTAGAAAGTGTGTACCGAGACAAATTGCGTCGCGAGAAAGAGACGCCCACATTGTTGGGAGATTCTTCGCGATTAAACCTATCGCGAACTCGTATAACGTGTAAAATTTATACCGAAAAATCTAGCGCGTAGATTGTGAAAAAAATCAATTACACCTCGTTCCATTTATTGGAAAAGATAGCGCCGATACGCGCGTACGATAGAAAGATTTAGTCGGCTGGAAATGATCGAAAATCCGATTCGATCGTCGCACGGGAAGGTTCGTGAGTTTTCAATGCTTCGAACGCTTCGACCGTCAAAGTCGTGTAATTATCTTCGGAGAAATATCGAATGGCGCGCAGTTTGTACTGGCGGAATCACGTGGGAAATAAAACCGAGGAAAAGAGGAGAAACATGGAATCGAGTGGCGAAAAAATTCCAATCGGGCCAGGAAAAGTATCAAAGCGCGGCGCAAAGAGCGTCCTCGTCGAGTTGTCGAGTCGAGGTCTGGAAAGTTTCCTGACGCATGGATACGCTCAGCTATCCCGTTGACTCTTGAATATCCGTAACCTATCTCTCTGTTTCTCCACCTATCCTCGACAAGGTGGAAACTCGGCAGAAATTCCCGATCTTCTAGTCCCGTGGTCCTAGTTTTCCAGAAGCCGCACACCGCTGCCTCAACACGGATCTCTCGCCCCCTTCGATCAATAGTCTAGGTAAACACGTTACTCGCGGCAGACTGCATCCCGACATCGCTCGGAAACTGCCAAAAGTGCAACGTATACCGGGGGACCTGGCTTCGACCGCCAGGATTGCCCTTTTCCGCTCTTAACTTTCCGCCCCGGTCCGCTTTTGCACTCTCGTTACAGTTCGCGTTAAAACAGACAGAAACTCGCTCTTTCGATTTTCCACGGGTAGACGCGGCGCAACGATCGTTCGATATGCTTCGACGAACGAGTTAATGGACTTTCTATGATCAGAATATTGTTTATATCGTTGGACATTTGGGTTAGGTTATCCCCGACAATTGGCAATCTCGCGTATACCAGAGACGCAATTCGCAAACTATTTTCACGTTCTAGATGCGTTAGGAATTACGGGACGATCTCGGAAATATTTCAGCTCCGTGTGTTTCAAGGGGAAAAATGTCCGAGCTTTAATCGCACCTGGTTTGCGATCTTCGCAAATTTCATCCCCGAGACGAGTCGAAATGTAACATCCTGTGGCATTCTCGATTCACCTTCGATCCAATACTCCTTGCAAGCCACGTTCCAACTTAAATCACGGTCTACCGTCTAGAATTCCAAACTACCCACCGATAGCAGAAGGAAAAAAGATGGAGAGAAAAGCAAAAAGCAAGAAGACGTGGTAGAAAAAAAAAAGAAAAAAATCCCCTGGAGAGAGAGGAGGAGAGGGTCGTTTCCGAAAGAGCGCACAGGGCCGGTGGTTGCGATCGGAGCACGATGGCACGACGAATCGAGCAGAAAAGTGGGCGCCGCTAGGCTCTCTCTCTCTCTCTCTCTCTCTTTCTCTCTCTCTGTGTTGGTCTGGCTTGCGAAACCTATCGTGGAAAGGAGAGAGGAGAGTCGGGTTGCGTCCTGCGCGGGAAACGGCCGGCCAAAAGCGGCGCGTTACTCGCGTACGTGCGTGCGTGCGTACATGCTTGCGTGGCTCCGTTGGATGCGTGTGGCTCGTGTGCGCGCGCCTGTATATAGAGGCGGTCGGATGGCCGCGGGCCACGGTAGAGGTGTACGTGGTAATACAGTGGCCATGCGAGCTTGATTACACATTGCGATCACGAGTGTTCCACGAGCGGGCGGACATAAGGCCTTTTGTCACACCATGGCCTGCGGGCAGGAAGCACGTAGCGTGACACCGGGCCGCCTCGCTGTGCAAGCGGCACCCACATTATACGCCGCGCGTAATATGTATATGACGGGGTATGCCGGTGCGACGAAGACAGAGGGAGAAGGTCGACGTAGAGGCAACCAGCCAAGGCAGAGGGTATAAGGCAGAAAGACGGAGAGGGAGTAAGAGAGAGTGTGTTGGGAGGTGGACCGAGGGTAGAGGACGCGCTATAATACTGGTGGTCCCATGCCGGTACGTGACTTGTGTGCCGCTTTAAGTCGCCGGGACGCCCGAGTCGTGGCCTTCCCGAGAACACCAACCCGGTTTCTGCCACCTAAAGGAGCGCGCACGGCTCCTATTGCGCCCGGGTTATTGTATCCGGTATCGGGTGGCCGCGAGTTTCGACCACGGTAATCGATTGCGCTCTCGGGGCCGGCTGGTTGTGCGGCGTGCCGGCAAATTGCCGAGAGGCTCCGTTTAGCGAGCCGTCTCGCGGAAAATCGCCAGCGTTACCTCGCTCCGTAACCGGGACGAAGGGAGCAGGGTGATCCCGATAAGGGAGATGGATTAGGGCGGCGAGTAGTTTCGCAGAAACTGGAATCCACCGTTTTGAACCTGATCGCGTTCCAATTGCCGAACAATTCCAAGGAGTTTGGATTTAACTCTAAAACCTCGTTGCCACTTGCGCTTCGTTGCTAACTAGGAATGGCAGTAACATTTATTCGTCGTACTAGAGTTGGGATATTTGGAAAGAGAATATGCGTATTGTGTGTGTGCGCGCGTGCGTGTGCGTGTGCGTGTGAGGGTTTATGTATTTTAAGACTGGAAATTCTCTACCGCAAAGGGAAACTAAAAAGGAACATGTCGTGACAAATTGTCGTGTTAGCGATGCTTTCGCAGAAAATTGAAATCGTCATGAAAGATCTAAGGGTTTCGAGAAAGTGAATAGGGAGAACGTAGCGGTTCGTAGAAAAATCGAATACGTCTTTGGGATTGTTGAGTTGCAGCTGCAAGGGTGAATCGACGAGAAGACGCGCTCAGACGGAAGTAGGACGAGTGGGAAAACCGAAACGTATCTCTTATTCTTGGAAAATTCGCGAAACTCGCCAAGGCCATCGGTATAAGAATCTTTTAGGGAAGCGTAGCCGAGTTTTCGTCCCGCTAGAAATCGGTGATACTTTCGATTAAACTCGAACCGGGGCGAACGATGATTTTTTTAAGTGGTTAGCACATTGAGAATCAAGGTGCGTTTCTTTCTTTTTCCTTTTTCTTTTTCTTTTTTTTTTTTTTAACAAATATCATTTCAGAACACTAGTTGCGACGTCCAATAGCTTTGAAAAAGATAAATCTCCAGGCAAGCGATAAACTCCAAGTTGAAAAAAGAGTCGTTACCTGCCAAAGACTTGTTGCATTCTAACGATAAGAAAAATCGTTGGTCCGTGTGGCGTTGCGTGCTTGGCGATCGGGAAAATCGCGACACGGCGGCGCGGCGAGGCACGGCGCGAACCGCGATACGTGCGAGTATCGTTCGCGTGAAAGGTGACGTGTCGCCTTCAATTTTCTCGATTCCGTCGCGCGATTAACGTCCTCGGCGTGTCGGCGTATCGGTTCGTTCTCGGTCGCTCCAATTTTTCGCAGTGTGCGCGTCGCGTTCCTCCGATCGATCTCGTACGCGGTTTCCGGTTGAATTCCGCGGCACGTCGGATAATTTCAAGGATCTGCTCTTTTCTAGACGAGCCGCCACGCTGATTACAAGTATCTGATTATCGTGGAGAAGAGCCCCGTGTCAAGGTTGCTCTACCCTCGCTTCGTTCCGCCATTGTTCTCCTTAATTTCGATTCATTGATACTCCAGCCGACAATAACCACGATAACCATTCCTCGACAGGACTGCCAACAAAGGTCGTATATATTTGCAATTCGAAATGACGCCGATCTTTCTTTAAGGAGTTAAATGCCTTTTTTTGTGACGCGTCACTTTTTATAGAGTGCATAATCTTGTTCAACAAACTCGATCGTATACGATGGCGAACAGCTGGAAATCGAAGAACCAATGTAGCTTTTACGCAAAGTCTCTGAGCGTGTCAGACGTGAACTTTTTCGACGCGTCGGAAAATGTATTCTATACGATTAAGAATCCATTTTCTCTCGAATTGTTCCGGTCTCTTCAATTCGCGCTTTATCCTTAAAAAGAAGAAAAAAAAAAAAAAACAAACAAAAGGTGGAACAAGATTTTCGCAGAAAAACGCGCGACAGATTATGAAAATATGCTTGGAACACAGAAAGCGGACGCTTGCGTTTCTGGTCTTTAAAGAACAGCTTCGGAGATACAACGATGTCGCATTATGTCGATATTGGCATCGATCGCGAAAAGGTAATACCGTTCGGTACAAAAATTTGGCACACTCTTTGTCGATCGAAATGTCATCGTTAAAGGAAATTCGCGAATAACAAAAATTCGCAAACCGCAGAGCCACGGCGCGGCGGTAGCATATTATTCTTCAAACACGAGTCATTTAATTCGAACGTAAAATAACGAAAATGCTTTCCAACGATAGCGGAACATTTACTTTCCAAAACAAAAGAATCTTCTAATCCCACTCACCGCGAGGCATTTCTCTCGCTTACGCGGCTATTGACCTCTCGCGATGATTAATTAGATCCTCGTTTAATTAATTCAGCTATTCCGAATACGTTTCATGGGTCAAGAGCCGTTTCGTACGTCGTATAAAACAATTTTGTAGATTCCTTCGCCATTGCGATCTTTCCCTTCGATTTCATGATAATAACAAGCAAAATACCGAGACCTAGGAACGATCAGATAGGCTCGTAAGATTCGTAAGAGAATTTTCGCGAGCCTGCTGTAACGATAACGCGCCACTTGTAAAAATTATTTGACGAATTGATAGAATTCGCCCGTTACCACCGCACTTTTTCCCCTCGTAAGAAAATGTTTCCCCTCGTAAGAAACAAAATTACGGTTGATTATGGTTGACTAAATCCTGATTAGAGAAATGGGAAGTAATATCTGTTATAAGTAAGTGAATTACTCGATAGCTAATAGCGTAGTGTAATGCCACAGTGATAAGGTAAAATGATACAGCAGTTAATATGTAAAATACGTAGTGCATAAAGAACGTAAATCATCGTCAAGATGGTAATGTATCGTAGCAAATCTTAAGGTCATTTTAGTTACAAATAAACGAATAAGTAGAAAAGCAAAAATAGCGCAAGAATATGCGTGAATCGTCAAAGGGCTGACCAACGGCTTAGCCCTTGTTGGTTGTGCGCAGCTATCGTTCGTGGGTTTCCTAGGTCCGTGTAGTTACCGAGCAACTCCGCCTTGCGGTTTTGCAATAACGATAATAGTAATAATAAAAACTTGAATCGACGATAACAGCAAGAGGGAAAAGAAACGCGTCGTCGCGAGAAAGAGAATACGCAAGAAATTCGTCGAGTAGTAGTCGCGATGAGGAGAATAGGCCTCGTCGTCATCCGGCGGCGGTTTTCCCTCGATTTTCATTCTTGGTCGCGCGCGCAATCTTTGATAATGACGCCGGAGATAATTTACAGTAAGCCGTGCGCCGCCTTAAGCAGCCGCGCCGCGCCGCGCTAAAGACCTCGTTTCTGCCACCTAAAGGAGCGCGGTTATATCGCGGCGAGGCTATCGGCCTCGTTCCATCGGTTCCCTTCTTGGACTCTAGCTTCGTTATCGCCGCCCGTGGATAGCAATTTCCCAGTCGTGATCTTGGAAATCGATTTTTCGACCCGACTTTTCGGCTTAACCTTGCCGCGGCTTTCTTCGTCTTTGTCGATCGCGATAGATCGACGGTAAACGGTATTGGATTTGTCAGAAATTAAAATCGGCTTGCGTAACTCGGCTTGCGTAATACCGTATAAAAGATTCTAAAATAAACGATGGTTCGCGTAATCCGTATTCCGGAATAGCTACCGGAATTATTGGAAGCTCGACTTTCGATAGTTTACCGCTGGCCGATGATCGCTTTCTTATACTTGTCAAGGACAAATTGATAAAAGTAGACTTTGATATCCAACGCGTTAATAGCGCATGACCAAAGTGTGCTATAACGCCTGTGATACACTTCGCCTATGTCATTCGATCTTCGATTAAAAAATTTAGAGGGTCTATAAAAGAAAGATAGGTTTTGTCGAGACTTTCCAATAAATTCCACGAACTCATACGATAACCAATTTGCACTCTCTCTGTCTCTCTCTCTCTCTCTCTCTCCCTTTCTCTCTCTCTCTCTTCGTTTCTGTTGGATTCTGTTATCTAAAGGAGCGTGGATACATCGCGGCGAGTTCATTACACGATTCAGGCTATCGCGGCGTATGGTCTGCGATCGACCTTATTGAATTAGCGTTCACCGATGGGTTTGCTTGGCGATTATCTGACGCGGCCTATCTCTATATACCTGTCGTTCGTTACGGTTGTCGTACCGGTTTGCGATAATTACGAAAACAAAATCTGGTCCGATTATACGAGCAGTCTGCACCGATGACGTTTTTCGCTGGACGAATCTTTAATCCTAATCCAGAGACGTCTTCCTTTCCCTTCCCCGCAATTACTAGGAAGTCCAAGCTAACCCTCGCTTGTTAATCGTTATTGCGACGTGGAAAATCGATTTAAATCGCGCGTAAACTTGCATTAAGCACGGTACCATCGGTATCGTTTAGGAATTAGCAGATGTTTCGTATCTTGTACACCATGAAATTAAAAATATTCAAAGTTTAATCAAAAACTACAGAACCTTACTCTGTCTCTTAGAAACGTCGTTAAGAAGAACGCTGCTAGTGCTGCATGCAGGATAGAATATTTAACACGAAACGCGTTCGATGAATTCATCGGCCGATCGAAGAGGGCCTCGTCTCGATCATAACGGGCTGACGCAGGGTTTAGTTTGATCCGAGATAGGGCTGGAATCATGGGGCGTAACGGCGAAGGGTGAGCGCGACGAGGGGACGTTGAAAGTTCGCTTCTCCATTTTCGTGAACGCTTTTCCGTCGGTCTCCTTTTCCTTTTCCTCGTTCGATCTCGCGGTAGTCGATAATTAACGAACACGTTGCGTGCTTCCGAGTCAATTCGTTTCGATATGTGTTTCGACTTCTTAAATCAGTCGACCGGATCTTCTTCTTCGGTACGCAGGCAAGCAGAAAGATCGTCGGCGAACATTTTCAAAAAATTCGGCACGCGTATCGCCGGTATCGCGAATGACACGTTAACACGGCGAGGCGATCGCGATACGCAAAGGAAATCGGTGGCTGGTTAAATAACCGGTTTCCTAATTCGCTGCGCCGCCGTCCGAGTCGCGCTCGTGTCTAATTGCATACCATTTATGTCGCGCCGCCGTTCTAACACCTGTCTTACGAAAATCCATTAACGGCGCGCATGCACGAGTCCGAATAGTCGGCTGACGCGCGAATTTGTAGCTTCGTGGTCGTAGCCGAATGACGGCTTACCATTACAACCTCTCTCTCTCTCTCTCTCCCCCCCCCTCCCCTCTTGCGCTTCCATCACCATTTTCGCGTCTTGGGATCCTCTCGAGGACGAACGTCGTTTTTCGCGTGTCGGAAACGTCGCGGCTCGTTACACCGCCACGATGAAGCGTTGGTTTCTATATCGATCTCGTCGAGCGCCGAGAGTCGTTTAAAAAACGTCGACACGTTCCCATTTTGTTTTTTCGACTGTTTCCTTTTATTTTAGCTTCGGTCGGGTATCTTGGAACGTACGTGTGAAACGCGATCGTGCGCACTCGTTTCCTTGTTTTTGCGATCAGCGCGTGATCTGTGCTCGGCAGAGACACAGTTTTTTTGATCGTCTTAAGGTGTCTTATCGTTTGGCGAAAATATCGATGGAACGGATGAGAATTTTGTGTAAAAGCTATCGTCCAAGTGAACCAAATATTTAAAAGTCGGCGCGTTTCGAAGTCTATCTCGTGGGGATTAGTCGTCGAGGAAACATATTTCTTCCCTGTCCTTTTAATATCGCAAATACAACGTTTCGGGCTTGCGTTTCTTAGCCTACTACGGTGCTATTCGAAAAGCCGGGGGAAAAAGGAACGATTTTACCAGGAAACACTGTTAAAGGCCACAGTACTCGTTACGATGATGGAAACGTAGCCCGCGTTCATAAAGCTTTTCTTCACACATCATCGAGGCTAATCCTAACAGACACCAGTCCTTTGACAGTCTTCTCGAACGAGATAAGGATTCTGACGTGGTGACAAGCTATCGAAGCAGCCCAAGTTCATTAACGCGACATTTTTCCTTGCAAAATGAATATCGCGTTTATCAATTAAAAATTTCGAGGCCGCGAGGTCGGAACGGCAAGGCGAAATCGATTACACGTTAAAGTATATGCGTTCTAGGCGACAATTTAGAAACGCGAAAAAAGATAAGAAGCGTCGGCTTAATTCAGGGCCGTGCGATGTTAATTAACTTGTAACTGCTTTGTCCTTTCTGAGATATCCAACACATTTCGTATATCACGATCCATCGTATTCTAGAATTTCGAAAGAGGCGCATATTTGAAACCGACATTTGAAACGTTTCGAATTTTCGCAAACGACACCGCACTTTGTACGATAATTTTGAATTATTTCGATACAATCAGCAGACGGCAGACATTCTCTTAATTTTTAGCGGGGGAAAAGGTTATAAGGTCGATTTAACATTAATGTAATTTGTTAGTATTAACGCAACTCTGTTTTTAATATTAATCTTTCCGTTACGTCCACTCGTTCGTTCCCGTTGTACGAAACAACCGTGTGGCGAGACTACGCTTTGCCGTAAAGGGTAGCGGCAGCAAATGGAAGGAAATAATTGGACGAAAAAATGTCAGTCAACTCGAACGCAAATTGTCAACTAATGATCGAAAATGTGGACTGTAGCGTGGCGTTTAACGGACGAATAAGCGGTTCGATACGATCCTGTTTTCCGATGTTACAGTCGGTCCGAAAACAAAAAAAAAAAAAAAGAAAGAAAAACAGCTAGCTTTAAATCTCGCGATTATCCACCACGCGCTTGCTGAAATATTCACCGATATCGATCTCTGCGATCGCGGTGGTAAGCCTACGGCGGAAAAGTTAATTTTAGGCGAGAAAAGTTTTTCTCTCGAGGGAAAGAGAAAGGCGTCGCGGCAACGTGAACGGGCGAAACCAATTTCTGTAGGTGAATTTCAGCAGCGCGTGTTACCCTGGCCGCGACGCCGGTAGGTTTCCACCTACTTGGTCGGCAGTCCATTAGCGGGCCGGCCTCGTTAAAACGTTTCCGCCGCTTAATCGTGCATAGCTAATTCCACTTGTCACACGTGCCGGTATTCTTTTTCTTTTGCAGACAAGATTCCTAGGCGAGCAGAACCGGGTGGATTTTGCCGCGGGCAACATCCCGGAAGCGACGACAACGACTGGACCGTCGCCAGTGGACATCGCGGACGTCGATATACAAGAGACAGCACACGCGAGCACCCCGTGTCGCTCGCTCGGCCTCGTGTATCGTCTATCTCTGTGTGTAGGTGGCCCGCTGTCTGTGTCTCTGTCCGTCTGTCGGCGCGTGTACCCGCGTACGAACGATAATGCTGGCGGCTGACGGTTTCGGTGATCGACGACGACGCGGCCGGTGAACTAGTGACAGTGTGAAATCGATCGTGAGCAGGGAAACCGGCTAGCGGTCGCACTAAATATACCCAGGAATAATGGCCAGCGCGACAATGGGACTCCGTCGCAGAGTGCCGGTGAACAATTCGCCGATCCCGTCCGGCCATTCCGCGTCCACCAGCTCGTCCAGCAAGCGTTCAAGATCCGAGAACAACAACAGCCCGTCCCACGGTAATCTGAACTCTATGGCACGGGACGAGCCACCGACCAAGAAGTCACGTGGCACGTCGACCAACGCGACCAAGAGCTCGTCGTCCTCGTCGCCGGAAACCAGCCCCTCGTCCAAGAACCGAGGCGGTTCCGTGTCGAGGTCCAACGCCCAAACCAAGACATCGTCGGCGTCCGTGTCCACGTCGGACGCGGTGTCCAACACCGGCGTGTTGTCGAATAGCTGGCAGACCTCGTCGAACGTGTCGGACGTGTCGACGTACGCATCGGTACCCGGATTGGGTATGGCCGCGAATCCAACCGCTGGCCTGTGCGCCGGTAACCTCAGCATGCCCGCCCCGATCCCGTACATGTCCTCGTCGATGGCGACGTACGTCGGAAATGCCTCCAACCTAGGCAAGAGCTCGTCCGTGTCGTACCTGGACATTTCCAACATGACCGGTGGCTCTTTGAACACGCCCAACGGCTTGAACACCGGCTACGTCGGCAAAGGGAACGCTGGCAACGCGATAGACTCGAAGAAAGGCGGCGGCGTATCCATGCCGTTCCCTGGAATGTCGGCTGGCGTGAACGGCACTGGTTACGGGATGCAAAAGGGTCAATCAGAGAACGCCGGTATACCCAAGAAATTCCAGAACGACGGAATGTTCAACGCGTATCAACCGTGGGTGATCAAGACGTACGGAGATTTGGCGAAAACCAAGACGATCACGATCAAAAAGTACGCTCGTATATTGCGAACGCTGAGAGGTGAGGAAGTGAACAGTGCGGAGAACAGTAAGTTCCGATTCTGGGTGAAGAGCAAGGGCTTCCACATCGGCCAGCCGGAAGGATACGAGGCGAAACCGGCGGACAGGATTATCGGCCGTCACGCGGTGACGAGTCCCGGATTGGATCCTTCGCTATACGTGCCCACACAGCTGCCGCACAGCAAGGTGAGTCTGTCTCTTTCATGGATTATCGTGTTTCTCGTGGATCTCGCCGCGCTTCCGGCTATAGGCTGCTGCACAGCTCCGTGGCCGGTTGTACGAACGGTTCCGGGGAATCGCGTGCACTCGACGCAGTTTCCACGTTTCAGGATAATTGTTTATTTGTTCTAACGGATAGGTGTAACAGGCTGTGGTAGGATACGACGCGAACATAACGGTCTACTTCGGTTCGAGCGATTTCGCTTGGCTCCGACAATACGAGCGACGCGCGTTTGTTTGTTCGTTCGAAGACGCGGAGACGTTGAATTTTTTCGATGTCTGATGCGATTGGGATCGATCCGAGAGCGAGGCAACACCTGGGAAACGAGGCGAAACGAGTTACTCGAAAATCACGAGTCGTATGGTCGGTAACCGAACGTTTTCCAAGCGAGCCACGCTAAAAATACTTCATATTGAGTTCGCGCATTTGTCCGACGCCGGACTGAATATACTCTGACCACGTATAAACACACTTCGGTCTGCTACGGTTCGGTTTCGCTTATAGTCATCGTTTTTAAACTTTGCTTCGCGAACCTTAGGCAAACGCGGTCCGATCGCGTCGCTCCTCTCCTCGCTCCCCTACTCGCTCCTCTCCTCGCTCCTCTCCTCGCCAGCTATGAACTTGGATCGATTTCTAAAACTATGGTCGGCGAACGTTTCGCGCCACTAAACTCGACGCGTCCCGTTGCCTCGCGTTTTACCTCCAATTCGTCGTCGTCGTCGTCGTCGTCGTCGTTTAGATTATTCGCTGTTACGTTTCTCGCCGCTGCGTTCGAATTCGCTAGGGGGAAAAAAGGGCGCAGAACGAAACTCGTGCGTATCAGCGAAATTAAAAACGTAATCAACGAGAGATAGATGCCGGTAGAAAATCAACGGCGGAGAGCTGGAGCGCGTATCTAACCAGGCGGATAATACGTATCACGATCCACGAAAACTCGCCGTAAAACCAGCATCCCCGGAAGCTGTCGCGCTCAAACGCCTCCGAGTGAGCGCGCGCGCGCGCGCGTCAGCGTAGACCGCAGACGATTTCTCGGTGGATTCGCGCGGCGGTGCAGCGGGGTTACGGGTGGAGAGAATTTATCTAGCGGGCAAGTGGAAAAACCGCGAGAAATCTCGGGCACGGTTGCCAGGAAAATGGATCGCGAGCACGCTCTTATAGAACGCGAACGGGGCAAGGGTGAGCGAAAGAAAGAACAGAGAGCGGTGAGAGAGAAACGGGAGAGGAGAAGGTGGTGGTCGGTCGGATAAGGTGGCTGCCTAATTACGTCTAATTACACGAACGTGTATAGGCAGCCGCGCGGTGGCCGGCGGCACGGCGTATCCGCTGTTCGACCGGCCAAAGAAATCTCGAGCAACGGCGTTTCGATCTACGCGGTTCCTTCGATGCCCCATCGAGTTTTAACCGTTCGAGTGCACACGGCTCGTTACAGAAATCCGATCGAGAAGCGCCAAGCGGTAGGATCGCGTTTTCCTATTTATAGAAGCATCTTGGCAAAAATGCACGCCGCTTTTTTAACGGTGGAACTGTCGCGTGGCTAAAAATATATATATATATATATATACACAAAATAGAGACTGGCTGCGAGAAATATTGGCATAGTTCGATAGAAAAAACGCTTCGTTGGAAAACAAGGGAATGCGGCGATACTTTTTGTAGCCGCAAGAGCTTTTGTCCTCGGGGGGAAAAAGGAATATTCCGAATTACCGGGAGAAGCGCGCAACCGATATTTTCCCAGCGCTGGTCGAGCGTTCTTCGAAGATCAAAAATTCCGCGAGTTCCATTTTCCTTCGGTTTTTGTCGCATTTTTGTCGACTGGCCGCGGTGGCCCAGATCTCTCTTTTGCGGCTCGATCCAGCTCGCGGCAGTTCCCAACGTAACGCGCGCCACGGCCTTCGATCTCGGCCGCGTAATGGCCTGTCCATTTCTCACGGCGGGATCTGGCGCGGCGGCTCTCTTCTTCGCCGGCTCGCTGCTGCCGTCTCTCGCAAGTGGAACGCGCGCCACGGTGCATCTCCGACTCTTGATACGCGCTCGCCGCGAAAAATTTCAGTCACGGGCTGTCGTGATAAATAACCGATAATAAGTTGTCTGGCGGAACGACGAGGGGAACGCGTATGGTAATCCCAGGTTCGCGGAACGGATCGATCTTCCGGCAAGATGATCGCGCGCGCGGCCCAACGACCGCCGCGCCGTCGTTATCATCCCACCACGATTGCAATCGATTCCGGAGGCTTTCTTCCACTCACCGAGACCGTTTCTTGTTATCGAGACTCGCCTCGATCGTTCTCTTGCGAATAGTTTCCGTGTCGTCTTTCGTCCATCTATATATACGTACGTTGGACATTTTCTCCGGAGAGTTTGACTTTTGCCGTTTTTTCGCCGATCAGTTTCTTTCCCCGAGATTCTCTTGGTCACGCACGTAGGCGAGTACTTGTTACGCTGTTTTTCGTAAAACGGTCTTTCGCCTTCGTTACCGTACAGGTTCGAGATATTTGTTCAAGTTACACGGAGATTAGTGTTTGGTTGATATACGCGAGCGACGTTTTCCGATCGGCACGAAAAACATTTGTATCTCGTTCTGCACGCCGCGAAAGACACAATCCCTATGACGTAAAAAAAAAAAAAAAAGAAACGCTCGAGTTGCAGTTTCGACGCCATTCGATTACGGAGCAACGAACGACGGGCATCGTCGCGAATATCCGCCACTTTATACCGTTCCAACAACGTTATCTAACAAAAGAAAGCGGATAGACATCGACGGACGACGCAATCGACATCTTGGTAGCGTGGTTCTGGCTTAAAAAAAAATTCGGTCAAAGTACGTAAATCGACTATTGGGAACGTGCACAAAAACTCGGAAGGGTATTTAAAGTAAGATAAAAAAAACAGGTTTACGGCGTTACAGGGACTTTAAACGGCTCGAATCGAGGTAATTTGACCAGTGCGAGACTCGCCGGAACCAAAAAAAAAAAAAAAAACAAAAGCGACGCGTTATCCGATAACGTTATCAAACACAGTCATCGAACCAATTAACTAGTTCGAACGAACTCGTCTTACTCGCCAGAAGCGTTACCCAACGCAAAATGAACTCGATGAACCGGTTAAAAGGATCCAGCGTATCTCGGAACCCAAAAGTTTCACCCGCCATACGACATCGACTCATGGTCGCCGCGAGCGGCGAGAGGCAAACGAGCGAACGAACGCGCGTTTTCCCGAGGCTTTGGGTCTCGAGGTGCGCGCGGGCGGGTTTTCAGGCGACGACGGAGCAAGAACGAGCGAGCAAAAGAGAGAAAGAAAAAGAGAGAGAAAGAGAGAGAGAGAGAGAGGTAGGGAGAGAGCGAGAACACGACGGCAGAAAGGCAGAGCGCGGCTCGGAGCTATCATTAACGACGCCGCGACGCTTCGCAGCCCAGGAAGCTCTCTCGGATTTACGCCTCTGACGTTCGTGGCGGCGTAAGCGTGGGATTCCAGGCGCGGAAGTAACGAGAGGGAGAGAGAAAGAGAGGGAGGAGCGAGAAGAAGAGCGAGACAACGGAGGCGGTAGCGACGGTGGCAGAGAAAGAGAGAGAGAGAGAGAAAGAGAAAAAGAGAGAGAGAGAGAGAGAAAGAGAAAAAGAGAGAGAGAGAAAAAGAGAGAGAGAGAGAGACAGAGAGAGAGATTGGCCCCGCTTCCCACGGAAGGAAGAGAAGCAGAGCAGGCGCATAAAGTTGCCCGGTTCCCTCGTTCATCCGATCCGGATTCAGTTCCGCGTGCTAGTCGCGTCGGAGATCGATCAGTGGTGAGGCGTCTCTCTTCCAATTCGATTCGCGATGCTCTAGCTCTTCGAATCTTCCCCAACGACCAAGATCTCGGTACGCTCGAGGCCGACGATCGTGACACGTATGTATATGCGTTCTGTCTGGCCAAACAAACGCCACGTGTGAATCTGAAATTGATATCAGGTCGGCGTTCGGAGCACTTTTTTAGAATAAAAATGCGAAATGTTAGAGGCAAACGGAAAATTTCCGAATCTACGGAAGCATTGTCCGGTTTATCAGTTTCTTGGAAGGAGGCGCTAATCGTAGCGGACACGTTGAAAGAAACTAAACATTTTCTCTTTCATCGAATAAATTAATTTAAACATTTTCGTTTAGCAGTATTATTATCTATGTAGGATACATGCTCGGAAATCTCTTGCGTAATTAGCACGTTCGTTGCGGATCGAATTTCTATTGTCCGAATGTGCATGTGTCGGTAGATTATTACGAATATTTTCGAGACACGTATATTCGTAATCCCGACGAAACTCGACAAGACGGGCGTTTTTTTTCTTTTTCTTTTTTTAGAAACGAAAGAAAATTGCCAGTCGATAGGGTCGTCCTAACGACGATCCCTTCTCGCACGGCGCGCCTCTCTTTCGTTCTTTTTTCTAGACGATTTCCGTCGCCAATCCTTTTACGCTTTCCTCCTCTTCGTTTTCTATATTTCGATTGCCTCCTTTTCTTCCCTTCTCTCTCTCTCTCTCTCTCCCTCTCTCCCTCTCTCATATTCGTCTGGTTTTCCTTTATTTTTCCTCTAGTCGCGCACGATGTGTGCTCACGGCGCGTAACGACGCCGTTCGAACGCGCCACCCGTAAAATATTTCTTCGTCGCGATAGTCATTTTTCACGGTTGACCGTCGTCGAGGGCCGCGAGATAACAGCGGCTCACCTCTCCGGTATCTGTTCTCTCCCGGCTACGGCGCGCGCTCCTCGTTCTCTCTCTCGTTGGGTGGCAGAAGAGTAGGTCTGGCCGGCTAGTCATTAGTCACTTTCCGAAGCAGAGGCACAGACAGGCTGCGCCGGTATCCGTTCGCCGCCTTTCTTTCTCTTTCGCTCGCCCGCGCCTCGCCTCTGTCGCCTCTCTTCGTTTCTCTGTCCGCACCGCTGCCTTCGCAGCACGGCGAGTTCTCTTCTGCGTTTCTCTTTCCCTCAGCGACGCCGTGCCGTGCCGTTCCTTCTCTCAGTCGCGCGCTTTGCCGCGTCTCTATACCGGCCACCCTCAGCGATGGTTTCGAGACGCACCACGATCGACCAGTTGAATTCGAGCAACTTCCCAGACGTCGCGAGATTTTAGTGGTCGTGACGGACGACCGTTGACTGTCGCGGACTTTTCTTCGATTTCCGATACGATTTTTTAGACGATAATTTCGAAGATAGCAGCGCGCGTCTTGACGCGCGTATTCTTGAAAGTAAAAAGAACCTTCGGATAAGATACTTCACTACCGGATATATCGTAGTTTCACACGGTGGCTCGAATTTTCGATAGGACGATTAAGTTGCGATATTACGTTTGCTTATTTCGTTTTCGTCGATGCCAGCGTGCGAATATCAGTTTTATACAAGTTTTTATCGTAGTTGGCTATCGTATTGGAGAAAAGTCTGACGACGTTCCGAAAGAACGCGACTTACGCGTGAAATTTCAAACGTAACAATTCGGACGGCAATGGCCCGTAAACATAAATATAAATAGCGAATTACAGGCGAACGAAACAGTAGAGCTCTCGTAACGTTGACGCAATAAGTAAGTTAAGAAGTCGATAAAACAGCGTTTTACAAGGAATACTTGCGATACTTGCCAAAGTATTTAAAATATAAAAAGAGGAAGAAAGAGAAACACGTAGAATGCTGTTGGTTCGATTATCGCAATTTTCCTAACGCGACAGACGCTAGACCCCACCGCCAAAAATCCCCGAAACCAACGGCAACACCAGCCCCGCTCCAAAAAGTTGCTGAGCGAAAAAAGGGAAAACAAGAAAAAGCCAACATTTCACCCAGCAGCGCTATCAACAAACCCGGATCACCAATTAATCCTTTCCACCCCAACTGCTGCAGCAGCGTCGCGGCAATTTCCCCGCGGAGATATCATCGTGGCGTATTCGCGCTGGAAATTGTTCGAGAGCTCGTGTCTCGAGCGCCCATCGCTAACCACCCAGCCACCCACCCATCCAAGCCATCCACCCTGCCCGCCTCGTTCGTTCGTTCGTTCGTTCGTTCGTCCGTCCGTCGTCCCCTCGAGCCGGCGGCGGCGGCGACGGCGGCGGCGGCGTCGGCTGCGACTCGAAGCAGTAAGTCTCCCTTCTCGGTTCCGCCGCCTGTGGCTTCGGTCCGTTCTCCGGTCCCCGCATCACCCTCGCCGCCCCTATATCGGTCGCTCCCTCGAGTCACGGAGAAATTCTGCCGACGCTCTCTTGCCTCCTCTCCCGGTGCTAAGCCTCTCGCGCGCGTCTATCTTGATTGAGAGCGAGGAACGACGCTGGCGGAGCGCGCGGCGGCGGCACAGCCTGTGCCCTGTGCCAGAGAACGACGATGAAGCGGCGGCTGTGGAGAGCCGCGGCCAAGTGGAGTACGGGGAAAGGGAAGTTGGCGGAGTAGGGTGAGTGGAAGCGCACGGCAGGAGGGGAAGGTGGCAGACGCGATGGAGGAGAGGAGCGCGGGGCGAGCGGTCGGAGAACGTTCTCTCCGAGACCCGTGATCCGGAGCGAGAGAGCGTTTATCGTGCCTTCCGTGAACACGACCGGCATCGAGGGACGCGGCGGGAAGGGCGGGTTGTCATTGATCGTCCCGACTGCGGCTCACGAGCCGCTAAAGGTCCCGTACAAGTACGGGCCCGTGAGCGTGCGGCGGCAACGGCCGTCTCTCTTGTCCGCGTGTGGGCGTGCGTGTACGTGACGATCGCGCTCGACGCGGCTCCGCTTAGCCTGCTGCCGCGTGTATACACACACGGTACACCACGCTACACGCTACACACGTGTGCCAACGGCGACGGGCTCTCGGTTCGTTCTGGTGAGCACGCACGCTCGCACGCACGCTCGTACGCACGCACGCACGCACGCACGCATGCGTTTCACCGACTACACGGAGCGGCGCGCCGTCGAAAAGGCACGCTCGGTTGCGCGCCGGAACGATCGCGGCCGAAAAAACGCGACGACTGGCCCCGAGCTACGGAGAAGGACGCGCGTTCCCCTGCTTGCCTCTTCGTGTCCGTTTTTTCCCTGGAAATTGCCGGAATGGTTACCGCGCGGGGTGAAACGGCCAGGATCGTTGCGAAAGAGACGATGTGGGCTTTTTCGGCGACCGCTCTTTTTTCGCCTTGTTTTTTTTTTTCGAATCGTCCTTTTTCCCCATTGCTTTTCAAAGTACAAACAGGAATGTAGGTTTTGAGAGAGCGATAGATAAAAGGGTTGAGGGATGTGGGTTTGGAACTATCGGGGTGGATTCGATCGGCACGAGGCCTCGGGGAATCGTGTTTCGCGAAAGATCGGCTAGAACGGACAGATATGAAGGCTGAGCGAAAAAATTGAAATTGAAATTTTAGAGGAATTTTAACCATCGAGCTTTTAAGCAGGAGCGAACTTGAAATTTGGCGTGCTCGAATCGACGCGCTTCTCTCCGAAAGGAAACCTTTAAGGAAGATATTCCCTCTCGACGAGAAAAATTATTTGTTTTACGTTCGATGCTCCTACGATATTTAAACGGTTTCTACGAGAAACCAATACCTTCTACGAATCTAAAGTTATCGACGTTGAGAATATTCGAAGCTGGAAACCTGAATCGAAAGGTGACGTTTAACGGGGTTAATTTGGTCGAAAGGGCGGCGTTGGAAAGCGATTGCTCTCGCGTGTGCTGGGCTTGCACGCTTTTCGTCGCCGCGGCCTTCTCTCGTTGTATGTACGCGTACGTGTGCGCGCGAGTGTGCGCGCGAGCCTGTATGTCGCTCGGAAAAGATTGCGGCCGCCTGGCTGGTGCTTCAATAGAAAGCGGTCGATCCGACACCGCAATCGCGGCATCTGTTACCGTGACGATCGACCGACGATTTTCGCTTCTTCTTTTTTATCCGGCGAGCTAGCTAATCGTCGGGACGTCGTTTGCTTTCCCGATGGAACGGTACGCTGTTTGCACGGTGGAAAACTTCCGCGCCTAGCTTTTTTTTTCCTCTCGCAAGCTCTTTGTCCAGACGAACAGGGAAAAATGACTTAATGATTCTCGTTCCCGCGAAAGCTTTGGTCATCCTTGCGAACGTTCCTTTGTTTCGAATTGGATTTTTAGTTTCTACTCGGAAATGATATACAGTGGGTCACAAAATTATTCGCTCACTCGCTAATGTGGCAAAGATGAACGAAATAATCAGGCAACGCAAGGTATTTTTAAATTTTTTATTTGGATATACATAGTTCAAAGTTTAATTTGATAGAATAGTAAAAAAAAATTGCGAAATTTTCATTTATAATTACAGAAAAATGAATTTTAAGAAATCTTTAC
>JACXII010000671.1:0-22086 GCA_014737395.1 Bombus waltoni
TTGTTCACATTATACGTCACACGAATCAAACTACGTATTTCGTCCAGACAATCATCTTTATCACCTCCATGGTGGCGAAGAAGGCCGGTTGTAGCCCCGAAAGCGGTAACCGCTCTCACCTTTCGGGAAGCCAACTGCGAACTCCGCGCACAAGTTCCTTTTAGATTTCTAAAGATGGAGACGATCCTCTCGACCTCCTCCATCTCCCGCATAACCTCCGCGATCCACCGTCGTTTGGCCCACCATGGCGCATTTAAAATCAGCTATCCCAATAAGGGGTTTCGCCTTCTTTCGCTTTCCCGAAGCCACCGCATCAGCTTCCAAGCCCGATTCGGTGAAATTGAAAGGGTCACCGCCATCGGCCCGTACTTCCATGCTCGCTCTCCTCTTTAGAGCCGAGACGGAAGACGACAACGACATCTCGCCGTCCGATATCCTCCGCCCTGACCCCCAGAGGGCCGCCCCCCCCCCCCTGATGAACGCCGCCGTGGATCGTAGACGGACAGAGACACGTCGGAATCTTTGCCGACAGTCGCGTCATACCTCGCAAGGAGCGCTTTTTCTTCACCAGATGTATAAACAGAACCGGAGGTCTGGCGGTTCACCCCCGAACGGCCGTGGTCGTAAGATGATAACGCAACGGGGCTCAGTTGACTATCATCAATTGCGGCGATACTGGGGTCTCCCTTCCCTGCACCGTAAATGTTATTCCGTTTTTGTCCACATTCATTATGTTTATTAATTTCGCCGCAGTCGTCAAAAATTTGTCCCATCCTGGTGTCACTCGCTTTTTCGCATCCTGCCCCGGTCAAGGCTGGTGGAAGCCCGAGTAGCGCCACGAGCAGCCCCACGAGAAGGTGAGGTGAGTGATCCTGATTAGGGAATAATTATAATTAAGTGTAACCATAGTTAACCATAATTAAGTAATTACAATAAGTGGTAAGTCATGCGGTAATTTAGGATAATCGATGTATATGCACGTATCGTCCGTACAAATCAATTACCACGTAAATTAATATTGAGACCCAAACGCATCAATGTACTCAAAATTGCTTATCCAATGTTAAGACTTGTTAAAAAGGCTGTACATTTATAATGTACATGTGAGTGTGAGAGTGAGGGAGCGAGTGGCGAGTGGTGAGTGGCACATGTATGTGTCCCCTCCCTGGAGTGTGTGTAGGCACCGCAAGACGGTCCGAGCCCTTGGAGAGACAAGAAAAGCTGCAGTCGTAGATAAAAAGTAGAGTCGGCGTGTTGAGTTGCCTGGGCCTCCAAACATTGTAACCCATGCTGTGGAACTTGAATAAAGTCTTGTTACATTTCAATTTCTCTACAGGACTGTGAGCACTATCTCCAAATCAAACATGTCGAATCTTCTTTTCTCTATGTTTGATCTGAAAGGATAGAGGAGTGTTATATTTGTAACAACAGTCGATGACCAAAGATTCAAATGCGGGCAATAAAGAAGCCAAAACCTCGTGCCCGAGCGGAAGATGTACCACCTACCTTAAATCTCGCTATAAATATTTTTCGATAGTCGGTCACCATATGTATTAAAACTAAAAAAGTTTCCTCCCGTCGATCCACTCTTGAGGTCTGCAAAATCATTTAATATTCAAAGCCAACATCTCCCCAACATTTCCCAAACCATCTTCAGTTAACCATTCGGATCAATCAGAAATTTCCACGTTCACTTCCTGTTACGCCGTGAGAGTCAGCATAAATAGTCCCGTGCAGTCGTCTTTCTTTCCTCCAAAACAAATACACATTTGACAATCAGTTATTTGCCCCACGTGTTACGGGCCTACTTCACAGCGAGACCTAATCTCAACGGCGCCCCTTAACCATTTTATTTATAAAAAGAGCATTTTGCAAGAACGTAAATCTACGAGACTGCAGCACAGGACCGGGGTGCAATTAGAAAGTTGTTATTTCGGTAGAGGCCTAAAGAGTCGTAAATCCTCTCCGATCCTGACGCGAACAATGGCCTACGTGAGCAGGGCCACGAATGTTTAGGGATAGCATTTACGGTGGATAGGATGGTGCATCGCAAGGCACAGTTGTAGACCACCCCGTTGTAACGACTGCCGTTTTTCCTAACTGACCTAACGGTAATCCTACAATGCTACATTACCTGTCTTAACATTAAATATCTTAACTGTACTAAACGGTCCTCAACGCTATTTCCGTAAATGCCTATGTGACACATCCTAATTACGATCAGGCAAGAAAGCCCCCCCCCCTCCCGCCTATAGATCAACTACTCATATGAAAACCGCTCAAAAGGTCTATAGAGCGGTCAGTCTGTCTACCCACTTCGGCTAAATAAAGTAGATTTGCGAATTTCTTTACTTATTTATTTCAAACCGTCATTTTTACGTGGCACCGTTACCGAGACAGTTACCAGATGCACGTAGACCCTACTGACTACGCTCAATAAACCTAAGGACCCAGCATAAATAATCCCATTGTAACACTCAATACTCTCAAATCTTTCGAGGACTTCTTTTTAACAGTCATCCTGTAAAACAATCCCTAGCTTTATGTTCGTCCCATAGGAAAATTGAAACAGAGAGTTTTACCTGATGTTAGTTTTCCCATAACCAACGTTTGGTTGGGTTGGCCATCACCTACCCACACTCCAGACTCTCTTTTTGTCTATCCAATCATCGTCAACTCACTTTCCTATCGAAAAGAGACATCAACGAATCAGCGTGCCTCGTGCCTTAGACACGCCCAACAAGAGTTTTCCTTCGTAACAACACTAAATCCGAGAGGCATTGTCAAGTCAGACTTCATACGCATTACACGAACATGACATTCAGTCAAGCGTCTTACTAAACACTGCCAACGGGGCATACTTCTGTACTTAGTCGGAATCGCGACATACAAGTCATATTATACCGCAATCGTTCGTTCTGAACTTCTCACTAATTCACCATTCACTGCGCTATTTGAGAACATACCTTGTACTAATACGCTATCAAAAACTTTGTAAATACGTGAGTTAAGTGTTGTAAATATAGTGCATATTAACCCTGTTAAACCTGTGTCATAATCAATCAACCACCCCTATTTTCCTAACCAAAATAAGGGAATCAACCGTATCGTGGCGTCAATTATTGAAATCGTAGCGAGAAGTTGCGCCTCTCGCTGACGCGCTTCTTCGCGATCGCGTCTCTCCGTGAACGGTTGAACACTTCCATATCCATCTTTCCATTACTAATTGAAATAGAAGAACGATCTAAGAATTTTTCTTAGCCTTGCATTCACTCTCTGTATCGCGCTTTTCAACTCAACAACACTCGCTTTGACTTGTATCTATATAACGAAATATAACATACATCTCCCGAACGGGAAACACTTTTTCGTTAGTTCCATTCGTGTTTAACTGCCATAAGACCTGTTTCCCGAGTAAATCCCTCAGTGGGATGACCGAAACTAGAGACGATCAACGATTCGCGACGACTCGAGTGTCACAAGTGAACTTCGACTAACCACGCGATAAGATAAGTAAATTCCCAGCGCCCTATCGTGAGTGACCACCGGGATAACATCCAGTCACTCTATCCGTTCTTAGAAAATGTATGCCAAGTGCGACCAAGATCTTTTCCCGCTCCCACGAATAAAGAATATAAATACTCCTCTCAAACTCACCCCGGCCAGTCTACACAAGTCCGACCCAGTCTGAATATTAAAAGTCCATCGTGTAAAACTTTGTGAAAATAAAGAACTCGACCTCTTGTTCAGAGATCGACATTTTTTCTCTTTCCTTTTTTGTCACTTGTCGAATTTTTACGTGACATTTTGACGATCTTGCCAGGATCCATTAGCTTCAGTGAAAAGGAAATTACGATTTCGGCGTACGCGCATCATTGAAGATTGAAGGATCAGCGGACCACTGCGAATCTTTGCTACTACGAAGCCCTGCAGCAACTTTCAACGTTCCACTACGGTTGTTACGGCGTAGGGCCCACGCCGCGGCATCCCCAGACGGTCAAGATGGTCGGCAGATGTGCAAGACCCTTTTTTAATGGGACGAGCAATAAACTTAAGTCCGTTATCCCCCCCCACCCCATTAATTTTACCACCCAAAACGATCAAGCAAGTCGGGTAAATATTTTCACCAATTACACCGTAAAACAGTTTAGCGTTATTGCTCGTCCTCGACACAACCTGGAAACGACTGGTTTTTCCCAAAGGTTTCCTCACTTTCTCCCACGTCAATTTTTGCTGAAAATCCGCTTTCTCCGCCGATTCCTGGACACACCCAGGAATCGTGCTTGCCCATTATAAAAAGCGTAAGCCAACAGGCGAACTCACAGAAGTTCAGAACTCTCAAAAGTTTCGCGTCGACAACAGTGGCAGCAATTTGAGTCACCCAGTTGATCCAAAACTACGACATTGTGTATTAGTGTATAAAGTGTTGAAAATATAATTAATATCCCTGTTACGTCTGTATCGCAATCATTTAACCACCCCTATTCTCTTAAACGAAATCATCATCGGCTCATCGGTGCCGCGGTGTTGACTATCGCAGTCATAGTGAGAATTTACAACTCTCACTGACGCTCCTCGTCGTGATCGCGTCTCTCCGCGGCCGTTGAGTAACAACGGTGAAACTAGACGGGAGGACTACGGTCAGCGCAGAGCAAGCCTACGAATAAGATTCGAAATCCAGAACCAACCAGAGAGGAAACATCCCAGAGACTCTTTAACGGCCATAGCTACTAAGGTAAGATAGAAATCTGGATTCATTTGTACGTTACCGTGCGAGAAAACCAAGTTTCTCAAGCGTAACGAGCTCAAACAGCAACGATAGTTCAGACTCGATAAGCCCGATTAGAATCATGTCCACACCACGAAAAGACAAAATCGAGACTATTAATACCGCTTCTACAACCGGAGCCATGGACGATAATTCGATTCGTGCCATACTTGACGCGGTACAGAAACAAAACGAGAATTTCAATAAACAGATCGAACTTCTTACGCGACGTATAGAAGAAACACAACGGATAGCCGACAGTGAAAACAAGAAACGGACAGCAGAAATAGAACTATTGGGAAAAAATATCTCTAAAATAAAATTAGGACATGACGCTACTACAGAATTAGGTTCCCTTATTACCATAGACGAATCTATTACCGCAAGAGACAAAATTCCCCCACCATCCGCTCCGATTTGACCAGAAACAGACAACCACCCCTCCTATGAGGACCATTTACCGGAATTCACTTCTCCAAGCTTACGAGCCAAAGACGCGATAGCATGTATCCCACAGTTAAACGGCGAAGACGATATCGGAGTAGAAGAATTCATACGCGAAGTGCGTGAAATGCGAGCTATGTGTAAAGAGCCAACACTCTTACTCAAAATGATCAAGATCGGGAAAATTACGGGTAAAGCGCAATGGCCATCCGCAATATACCGATCAGCGAATACGGACAACTGTACGATGCCCCCTGGGTAGTACCAAAATAGGCAGATGCCTCAGGGAAACAGAAATGGCGAATCGTAATAAACTTTAGAAAAATAAACGAGCTAACTGACCAAGACGCATACCCATTACCCGACATAGAAGACATACTATCCCAACTAGGCAACTCAAAATTCTTCTCAGCCCTCGATCTGTCCTCCGGATTCCATCCAATCTCAATGGACACAGACTCTAAGAAATACGCAGCGTTCTCTACACCACAAGGACACCACCATTACAATAGAATGCCGGTTTAAAAAATGCACCTGCAACGTTCCAACGCATGATGGATACCGCGCTAAGAGAACTCATAAATAAACATTGCTTTGTATATTTAGACGACATTATAATATTCGGACAGTCGATCGAAGAGCACAATAGCAACCTCGCGATAGTATTGCAACGTTTACGCGAACTCGGACTCAAAATACAGCCGGACAAATGCGAATTCCTCAAACCAGAACTAGAATATCTCGGACATATAGTAACCACCGAAGGTGTAAAGCCAAATCCCAAAAAGTTAGAAGCCGTTAGTAACTTCAGACAGCCACGTAATCCCACAGACATCAAATCTTTCTTAGGACTAGCAGGTTAGTACCGTAAATTCATCAGAAACTTTTCTAAAATCGCAAAACCATTGACTGAACTTACAAAGAAAGAAACACCATTTCATTGGACAGATAAAACCCAGGAAGCATTCCAGACATTAAAAGACAAACTCTGTTCATCGCCTGTATTAAAATTCCCAGACTTCACAAAACAATTCACATTAACGACCGACGCCAGTAACGAAGGCATAGGTGCTACCTTGTCACAGGACGGACATGTTGCTACATCTCACGAACTCTAAACCCACCGGAACAAAATTACTCCACAATCGAAAAGGAACTTTTAGCAATCGTATGGGCCGTGAAACGCCTTCGATAATATCTGTTAGGCCAGAAATTCCTTATTCGAACCGACCACCAAGCGCTAAAATGGCTACAGAACTGCAAAGACCCCTCATCATGCCTGATGAGATGGCGACTAAAATTAGAGGAATACGAATACAATATAGAGTACAAAAAAGGAAAAGATAATACTGCAGCCGACGCACTATCTAGAATACATGTTCTGACCAGACGAAACGAAAAATTAAACATAGAACTCGATAAAAAGTATCACGATTGGGAAAAATCTATCGACGCGTTACCCAAAATTCTCAAAATGACTCCGAACCGTAAATTTTTCTATCAATTATCCAAAACTAGGAGCTAGAAAATTACGACAGAATCAAATGGTTAACCAAATTAAATCAAATTATTCGCACAAACGAGAAAATAGGTATAGGCGACGACAGTTTCACAGAAACCGAGAAGAACGCGATCAAACGAATTTTATTATTCTTGAACGACACCGTGAATTAATTAAATTTTGCATGGGAACCAATCCAAACATATAGCGACGAAGAAATAAACGAACTATTAAGAGAAAATCACGATTTAGTAGGCCATCCCGGTATACAAAAGACATACGGCCGCATTCGTAAACGGCACAGAGTACCAGATTTGGTGAAACGCACACAACAACACGTAGAATCATGCTGTCAAACATCTAAAACTACACGTATCAGACCGCGTGAAAAACCTTGTATCGCTGACACGCCCCTTGAACCAAACGATAAAATTGCTATGGACTTATTAGGCCCATTGAAAAAGACAAAGAAAGGCAATCAGTACATTCTATCCATACATGACGAACTGACAAAATACTTGATACTCGTGCCGCTAAAGACCCAGCAAACGGAAACAATTTGGAACGCACTCTTGAATCATTACATTTATATCTTTTCCGCTCCAAAAAAGATACTAACCGACCGCGGACAGAATTTTATATCTAGTTTGATGCAACAGTACGAAGACGCGTTTAAAATCAAACATATCCAAACGACATTCTTCCACCCACAGAGTAACGGATCTTTAGAACGAACGCACGCAGTAGTAACTGACATGTTAAAATCAATACAGCGAAATTCGGATGAAGAATGGGACGATCAACTTGACTTTGTATACCTTGCATATAACACAATGATACACGACTCCACTGGTTACACGCCATTCGAACTCACATTCGGAAACCAAGCCAATCTCCCCTCCACAATATCTAAGAATCCCCAACGCACATACGCAGACGAGGTCACTTTCCGCAAAAAGGAATGGGACTCTAGACTCAATCAGTTTTCAAAGAAGGAGACTCCGTTTTAGTACATAACGACCATAAAAGGCATAAACTCGATGTGGAATGGTTAGGACCATACACGATTGATAAAGCATGCACTCCATACTATTTGATCCAAGTCAAAAAGATACACGGTAACCGTTTAAAACCTTTCCTTACTTACTTTCCAGGTCGACGCTCCTCTTTGCCGGAATAGTATCCGCGCAAATAAATATTACACCATTAGAAGGAAACTCTGTATTCGTAGAAAACATAAGAAAAGGACATTTGTATAGCAATACTGCCAATATTATTGTAGGATTAGACACTAGCGACATATACGAGCAAGTAGGCACGATAGAACTATATAAATCAACAATAGACTCACGAGTAATCAGCAAAGAATACACTGAAGAGTTAGACGGATTACAAAGTCGTATCAATAACCTGAAACAACTCACAGAACACTTAAAAGCGTTAAAACGCACCCGAAGCAAACGAGGTTTACTTAACATCATAGGCTCCGTATCGAAAAGTCTGTTCGGAACTCTCGACGATGACGATCTTACACTCATAAACGAGAATATGGACAAACTATTTGATGACAACAATAAAATCAAGACTATAATAGCTAATCAAACAGCACTTATTAGGAAAATTGCAAACACAGAAAACCTAAACCACCTAGAGAAATCATACAACGATGTATTAAAACAACAGCAGGCAAATATCGATAGATTTACGCTTAAAATGATCATGAAACTCGATACCGCGATGCAAACTTTACACTTTCAGTTAGACGAGATACTTAACGTAATATTATTAGGCAAACAGGGAATAATTAGCCCACAAATACTCGACCCCGATGAATTTATAGAAAACTACGCCAAGGCAATAGGAAACCAAATGTGCAACACCGCGGTCTCTGCCAAAATCGAACATTTTCAGTTTATACTCCATATCAGTGATCTTAAAAGTTTCACAGTGGGTGACAAAATATTCTTCAAAATCATAGTACCTCTAGTCTCTAACACGGAATGGAATATATTGCAAGTATATCCTATCCCGAGTAAGAGAAACGGAGTATTTTTGGCTCCAGTAGTCCAACATCAGATATATTTAACTTCGAGACTTTCATTTATAAACACTGATATCGAATATCTCGACAAACTTTGTGAGAGTCGAGCCGGAACCACTATATGCAAACAAACACCACCAATCCATGACAGAAACTCGAGAACCGATTGTCGCAGCGAAATAATAAACTTCAAGCCTCACATCGAACATTGCCAAGTAACTGTACTTAAGATCGAAGACATTAGCTTTATACCTCTCAGAACTAGCAACAGTTACATTGCGATACCGGCAAACCCGATAGAAACAGACACAAGCCCTCTATCATGAGAGCCGACACTTCCTGCGATATATTGTTGTTTTTTAATTTTTTTATTGATATATGGCTCACATGAATTTTTTGTGCTTTATTTTTGGTACGGATTCTTCAAGGGCAACTTGTATGTGTTTTTCTATTTCGTCTATGAATGAGTCGATTTGTCTGTTTGTTAGATTGACGTTATTGTGGATATTTAGGTCGCAAATTTTGTCAAGTTGATTTTGAAATTTTGTTCAGTTTGTCTTCTTGTAGTTGTACCTGGGAGCGTCACTCTGTGTTTCTATGGTTAGGAGGTTATCGTCACATGTAAGGTAAAGTTTCGAAATTTTTGTTATTTCATGTCAGACACGATCATATTCGTGTTCCCTTATTTGAAAAGTATTAGTGAGTATTTCTGAATAGAAATGCAATATCTTAGATGTACGATATATAATATATAATAAATATAATATCACTGCCAAAGGTATAACTATATCAACAAAAATCTTTCTGATATTAGTATATGTCGTAGCATCTAAGCAGCTGTACACAACTATTGGGGCCATATTTTCTTACAATACTACAATAATCATTTATTTACAAAATGTTGTTACTTGTTATTTTCTTATGATTATGTAAGTGACTATTAATTAAAATTGTAATTATTTATATTCATATTAGTGACGAAGAAAATATTATTAAAACTTATGCGTATAACTAATTATTATACAACTTATAGGTTTATAATATACATACATACATGTATGTATATATATATATATATATATATATATATATATATATACAATAATAAATATGAAAAAAGAACTTAATATAAATTAAAATAAAACAATAGCAAAGAACAAACGTCTTCTGTCAACGTAGATTTACTTGTATCAGGGTAACATTATCGGATACGCCCCTATTATTTGTAAATATATTGTACACTTTCTTCATTTTTTCTTAATAAATTAAATATAAATTAGCTTCAAATTTTACACTCTTTCGAACCCTGCTTTATACACCCTATCATTCTGATACAGTATTGAGTCTTTGTGTAAAAAATTCGTAGGTATATTAAATCTAATAAAAAAATTCCGGCTTACTTCTAAGATGAAAATTTCGATAACGATATTGACACGAGAGTCTTGATACTTTCGACCGCATATACTTGGAAAATGTGTCCAGTTTCCTCGATTCCCTTAACTTGTTCCCACCAAATAGCAAGTTCACTATGAAGATAGATGTCAACCTACAAATATCTTTACTACCTGTACCGGTGCTCAAGAAACCCCACGGCTTCCTCAGTCATGTCGGATACACAGTAAACCCATTCATACCGACAGATACCAACATTTACCATTCCACTCAGTCGAACAAGAAGGACTCGTGAGAAAGGTAAAGCAAACTGGGAAGTTAATAAAATTATGAAATTATATAAATAAAGAATACAGTATTATACAATCCTATTTTTCTTTTGTGCTATAATTCGATTTTAAGGGATGAAATCACCCCGTGAAGAAAGCCAAAATACTATTTTGTCTGGAATACCTAAGAAAAGATGAAAGACATATAAAAAAATGTTAATCGAAAGTTTTATTTTTCCATTATGTTTACTGCATAAACATATTTTTCGAGAAATCTATGGCCTTCGAGTTAATCTTCCCTCACGTTCCTTCATTAAAAAATTTTTTTACAATACATACTCAAATACCTTTGGATAGCACTTTTTCATATTTATTAATAACATGTGTTAAAATTCTCTTTGATGAAACTGTAGAAAGACGCTAGACTCAGATTTCGATGATTTTTGGGCATGTTATAAAACATTTTGATTAACTTTTTCTATACACAGAAGGTAACGCGTTTATCTTCCGAGATATTAGCGAAAAACTGCTGTGAATTGCAGCTATTAATCCATAACTAGCTTTCTCCGCCCAGATTCAAACATTTTTTCCAATATGCTTGATTTAAAAGTGGATCCCTAGAAACATAGCGAATTCCAAAATCCTGTAGATTTCTGTTACTGTAGAATGAATGTGTTATAACGATATCTGATATTTGTGGAGCGTTGGCCTTTTTATAATGTGATATGGCGAGTATCTTTGTTTCAAACGTTTCCTTGAGTAATATCATTATTATATTAATTACAAATCGTGGTTTTCGCCGTTTTCATCGTTTGCTACTTACATAACTCTTTGATATGTAAGAATATATAAAAGGAGAATACCCATGCTTACACATTCACTTTATTAATGAAAACTGTTATACTGATAAAAGTAAATTTTATATCAATAATTTCCATGTAATTGTAATTTTCTGTAAATGAACTATCATGCAAATTAATTAAGTAATGGTATTCTGGAACCAGTTTATTAAGGAAAATTGCTAAAATGGACTTCAAATTTGGTAATAATTGTTAACATAAGTTATTTTACAGAAAAAAAATTTTAACGCATAAATTATTAACAAATGTGAAAAGAAGATATCCAGAGATGTTTCCAAAAAAAGGTATTTAATGTATATTGGTGGAGGGAAGGGGCAGTTCGAAAACCATGGATTTTTCAAAATTCTTTTTTGCAGTTTATTAAATACGATAAAACATACAATAAAATAATATTTCACGAAAAAGAAAATGTTAAATTTCTCTCAACGGGTGATTTCACCCGTCAAAACCCAATTATGGCGCGAAAGAAAAAATAGGGTTGTATTATAGATGATATACTTCACTCGCAGGCAGAGATAATATACTTCGTTGTCAGTCATATAAACCCTTATTAATCGATCACGCCACTAACATATGTAAACACGATCTCTTGGAATCAGAGCGAGATCATGTCAGGACTGCGTTAAATTGTAAATTGTAATATGAAGCTACTGTAGATATCGGAGCATTGCATCGTATTTCGATATATAGCTTGGCTATTTTAATTCTTATTTCTTCGCTACCTAACAAAAATTTTTTCCTGAATAAATATATTTTTAATTATATATATATATATATATATATATATATATATATATATATATATATATATATATATATATATATATATATATATATATATATATATATATATATATATATATATATATATATATATATATATATATATATATATATATATATATATATATATATATATATATATATATATAATTATATATATATGTATATATATATATATATATATATATATATATATATATATAATTAAATACATAGCCATCCATCTAGCATAATTAAATATAAAGTCCCAGGGGTACGAATGTAATTTTCTTCAGGACAAGTTCTGCCAATGAAAATAATCATAATTTCGGGGAACTCTATATCATTATCACTAGATTACTTATATTTTAAGACATTGAAGCAGGTGGCCGCTTCTATATCCAAGAGTTTTCCACGAACATATCACTCGTCTTTCATACCTGCCTAACTGAAAATTTAATTTAAAACTCTTCGCAGTCGGCGGTACTTTGGAATAAAAATAGTGTTGGATCCAGATACAGAAATTCACTGCTACAGAAACAAAGGTCGAGAACTTGGTTTTAACACGCGCATATTCTGACTAGAATTATGATTATGCTTGATAAACTTGATGCTGACAATTATGAAGTGTATTGTCACGTCTCACTATAACTTCCTTACACAGCATTCACAGAAATGAACAATCACCGGTCAGCAGAAGCAATCACGCGATTTACCATCAGCGGAATTAAGTTTCATGGTTTATTAGTGTAGTATATTTACTTTTAAGGATGGTGTATTAATAGAAAATATGCGTGACATTCCATATGTAAGGCCCAACGATTTAACTCCTGAAACCATAGCAATAATGACCAGAATTTGCACAGAAGTAAGAAAAGCATTACCTGAATATATACCCTGTGGTATACAGGTACAAGTCAAAGAATTTATCATATAAAATAACACAAAAAACTGAAATAGATTTTAGAAGGATGTAACAAGGAAGCAATAACTGTAACAAAGGCAGCGAATCTTCAATTTATCGGAGCAGAAGGGTTTATCTTTTTTCATGTTGCGGATGACGGCTTTACAGACACATGTGCTGACTCTTCTGTACGATATAGAAAACAAATTGACGCAGATGATATTCTTAATCTTGCTGATATTAAAAAGAAGCATAGGTGATTTATTAATATACTTGAAGAGGGAAACGCATTTCTTTGTTTGACTGTTTCTCATGTTGTTTTGTTCCTACACTTCGTATGCGATCACCCCTGATATAAGTTTATCAGAGACAGTAAAAGTAGCAAAATTTTTCTTAACCGATGGAATAATACGAACAGGGGTTGCTGCTACCGGCGACCCAGTTAATGTATCAGAATTTACAGGTATTTTCTTATTTTGTTAAATTGTAACTGTAAAAGTATTGAGTGAGTTTGGAGAAAAGTAAATAACTTTATTTATATACTAATTTTACACATGGGTAACTCTGTGAAGGCCCAGGCAACAACAACAAAACTCTTTTTTTATTTTTGCACCCTTTTGTCTCAACGAAGACCTGAATCGTCTTGCAACGCTCACATACACACTAGGGAAGGGATGCATACATGTGTTGCTCGTTACTATCTATTTAACAGTAACATTTATATAAAAATCTTAATAATGAAAAATCACACTATATACAGAATGGAACATTGGTGTTTTGTATAACCGCGGTGGTATGCCGCAGAGATTAATTTATGGCACCCACTTTCATTCAGCTTGACGAAGTAACAATGTCTTAATTAGAAGTCCTCTGCGAGCGAAGAAAGGTTTCTCTAACCGGAAGTTAGCGCAGTAACCGTACATAAATTACAAGGAATTACCCTAAATAGGGTTGTAATTTATCTTGTCAGGAAAAATTTTGCCAAGGGCCGAATCTACGTCGCTCTTAATTTAGCACCGGACAAAGTTCTGAATAAATCGCATGACATACGAGCATTTTTCGCAAAAAAATAGCTGAGACTTATGTTACTCAGCGGTCGCGGAGAGACGCGATCACGACGATGGGCGTCAGTGAGAATTGTAAGTTCTCACTATGACTACGATAGTCAACGCCGCGGAACCGTTGAGCCCCTGATTTCATTTGAGAGAATAGGGGTGTTTGAATGATTGCGACACACATTTAACGTTAATATTAAATATATTTTCAACACTTTATACACTAATACTCAACGTCGTAATTTTGGATCATCACACTGTCGACGTGAGACATTTGAGGATTCTGAACTGAGATAAAGGAAAGACTGACTGACTGAATGACTGATTGACTGACTTCTCTGTGAGTGACGCGTTCGCCTGTTGGCTTACGCTTTTTATAATGGGCGAGTCCGATTCCTGGGTGTGCCCAGGAATCGGCGGAGAAAGCGGATTTGCCGCCAAAATTGGCGTGGGAAAAGGCGAGGGAACTTTGGGAAAACCCAGTCGGGTCCCGGTTGTGTCGAGGACGAGCAATAACGCTAATTGTTTTATGGTATACTTTGGGAAATCTGTATCCGACCCACTTGACCGTTTGGGTGGTCAAGTCAATGGGGGGTAGAGTTCTTAAGTCTATTGCTCGTCCCATTAAAAAGAGGGTCTCGCACATCTGCCAACCATCTTGACCGCCTAGGGATGCCTCGGCGTGTGCTCTACGCCGTAACAACTTATTTCTTATGATCAATATGTAAAGAAACAACTCGACTATGTTTGAGGCGGGAAGTTAATAATAATGATCGGGCAGGGGGGGGGCCCTCGAGCTGGGAAGCTTGGTGGGACCGTGGTGGGCTTACGTTCACCTATCGGATATCGCAGGTGCCCACCGGACACGGTGTGTTCGGGGATTTTGTCCGGCGTGGGAAGTGTCGCACCATGTCCTGCGACTGGCCATTGGTAGGAACTTAACCCCTTCGGCAATTGTGAAAGCGATGTGGAGGGGGCGACAGGAATACCTCACCGTACACTCTTATTGCGAGCAGGTAATGCTGACAACAGAGCGGGCTGAGAGGGAGAGAGATGGGTCTTCCCGCGCATGTTGAATTCCGGGCTGATGTGCGACTGGTTGGTGGAGGGAGGTGAGCGGTCGTCGCTACGAAAACTGACTAGTCGCGGTTCAGTTGGCTGTCTGGACTCGTTGTGCGTGTTTCGCTATACGTTCAGTGGAACGTTCGTCAATCTAATCATTATATAGATAATTATACACTATGAGTACAGAGTTTAAAACTTCATGTTAGTTGTTACTGTAAGTGCATGGAGCTTATGTGTTACTTTAATAAACTTATTCTTTGGTTTCGTATTTAACAGTAATATTTAATTATGAAGTGATAAGTTGGAAATTAAATTGAATGAAGAAATCTGGAAAATATTCGTGATATTGAAGATAGTAAAGTTACGATGTACTATCAGTTATTAGCGACTATCTTTTAGCTAAAATAGCGTGCATGTTATTTTTATTTTTGCTAAAGATTTTAGTACTCTAAAGACTGCCAGCAGATACAGAATAAAAGCTCTGACTTACCAATGTGCGTTGTAAAATTTCCAGCATCAGGAATTCAACACCATTTGGTGTCAGGAGCGGGTTCCGTCGGCGCCTTTCTATTCAATTACTTTCGGATAGTGACCGATAACCTCATTGAGCAAGGCTGCTAATTTCAAATGGCTATATCGAAGGAAGATCATTCGTATTGTTGTTTGTTCTGTAACAAATTCTACATTTTCGTCTTTCTACCCAATCATCTATCATGATATATATCAAGGCTTTCTCTTCCATTGCGTTCCTCCATTTCGTAGCTCGTTAATTCTGACTTTTCTATCGAATGTCGCAAAATTCCAATTTTTATATCTAAAATCTCGTCCAGTTTCCACATAAAAAGCGTGTAACCGAAGTTTTCTTTGTCAAATCCCTTAAACCATTCTTCGTTTTATGCGATAGAAAATACAGCAAATTCTATAAATCCCTAGATGGAATTCGTAACGCAAGCAGGGGAAGTATGAAATAATTACGTTTCATATATATATATTCATCGCAGCTGAAAATTCGAATACTTTTACAATCTCTCATGAAATTCTCGGAGATTTTAGTTGATCATAAGATAATTTAAATTTCTCATTTTCTGAGTACATAACAGTTCAATTTGTCATTGTCGAATCATCTGGAAGAGACGCAGTAATAGGAATCCTATTCTCAACACTCCAACGAACAAAGGGAAATCGGTCAGTGACGGGAGTAGACAAATTTGAAAGAGATTCAAATAGTGGATATTACATTAGTGGAATATCCATTAGTCTTTATCGAAAATCGGAAGGATTAAAATAAACTAATGCGCTGCTATATGTACAGGGTGTATATGTCTGAAATATTTATCTAATATTTATCCCCGAAATCACGATACAAGCGGCCGGGTAGTGATTCTACGTACAAAAATATGTCGGGAAAGAAACAGAATAACATTTCTTCGTTTAAGGCTTCGTTTTCGAAAAAAATGAGTTTGAATACCCATCAGGGTACTATTATCGTTATCTTATCTGCGCGATATCAGTTATTACTTTTCTTTATTCTCTTTCTCATTTGAATGGCTTCATAAATAAAAAGAAGATTAGTACTTTTTAATAACCATTTTATTCACCAGGAAGCAAATCGTGACACTGTTCGTGTTTAATAATACAGACGCGAGTAGAAACGCAAGTTTCATAATTCGAAACTTCCAGTTCATACATTGATATGATACCCGATGGATTTTCATTTATTTTCTTTCCGATAACGGAGCTATAAATAAGAAAAATATTATTCGTTTCTTTCGACTTATTCATACGTGTAGAATCACCATTCGACAAGTGTGTACGATGATTTCGGAGACACGCTGTATACGAACAGAAAATCGAGCAATGTCCACGTGTTAGGTTATCCCAAAAGTTTCTTTCGTCTCGTAAGGAAATAATGGATGCACGACATATTCTCTGTTTTATGCTATTTTTATCGAATCATGTATGATCGTAATAATAGAAATAGAACAAAGTGGATCGTGTATGATTCAATAAAATAATATAAAACGAAAAGAGGTCGTGCATCTATTATTTCCTTACGAAGGAAAGAAACTTTCGGGACAACCTAATATTTATAGTTACGACGAAACTACGGTCTTTCTTTGGAAATTTTATAGAATATGGATTACGCATATTTTCTCCGTGGTAACTCGATAATGAAATTCTCAATTAATTTTACTTGCTTCGAATTTAAAGGTGAACTAATGAAGGTGTGGACATGATTCTGGTTAGATGGACGTGATAAATTTAATTCATATAACGCGTTACTCGGCTGAACACTTAATGAACATCGCACAGGTTTGAAATCTTCTTAACTGTCTTCGCTATTTCCGTTCTTCATGGAAAATAATATAATGGCAGTGAATTACTTTTATGAGTTCATTCTTGGAATCATATAACAGATACTTCTTTCTATTAGAAATACAATCTCTATTAACTTCGTTACAGTTTTATGTCTTGTTTTTCATTACTCTACAATTAAAATGTGAAGTAAAAGGATTAATGTAATGTACTAAGGAAATGAATTTCATTAAAAATTAACAAGGACGAATAAAATATCGAATTCTCCTAACAACAAGACCAAAGGAGATCAATGCTTTGCTTTGATGTAACATTAGAATTTCAAACAAATGGCTTAATATCTAACAGCTCATATTAGTAATATAACGGAGAATCTCAGTTGCAAACATGGTGAGAACACTCTTTGTAACAAAAGATATCCTCATTTCGCAGTATTAAAATATCTAAAGGAGGAATTCAAATAGGAACTGAAAGGCAGCTGATAGAAGAGGAATATTAAATATCTGGAAAAAGAGCAAATAAAAGAGGTAGATGAACCGGCTTTCCAAGGGAAGGTTTTATTATTTTTTATTGCGATATAGAGAGAAGGAGAGGGGACAAAATAAAATATCAAGGAAGTAAAAAGGAGTGTGAAAGTAAAGTTAGATGTTCCTGAATTGTTTACTTAACAAATAGTAATTGTAATATCGGTAAAAAGTATAAGAACGAGTTTCAAGCTTGCGTCAGAATAAACTTCAAAAGCACTCTCTTTAAATATAGGATCTTTATATCAATAAAACGCAGACAGAGGAGAAAAGGCAAGTAGCGCCCGAGTAAAATGGTTCATTACGAGCTCGAGAGTGAGAAACGTTTAACAGGGCTGTAATCAAAATAGCACAAAATCCTTTTAACCAAAATTCCGGAGCGAGTTCATTGCGAACGCGGATCGATCCTGCATAAATTAAGCTTGATAGTCTGTTGCGAGTTATTATTAAAACATTGTCTCCGCGGTATTGTTCGCGAACATTATTCCTCAAATCGAATTCAAATGTAAGAGAGATGGCCGAAAAGTTCAACGTGTATATTTTCTCAGCTACGCGCGTCAATACGTCTTGTCTAAAGCGATGCTCGCTTGTCGAGCGGTCCTATCCACAAAGTGTTGATATATAGGATGTTCAGTTATAGGTATCAGGAAATTTAAGGGGTAATACCGAATTCTTGAAGCTGAAATAAAACGAAAATCAAGGATAAGGAAATTGCATTTTCGGTTTTGTTTTTTAGTTATTGGCAACTAAAATTTGACTACGATACTCCTGTACACGAGGAACCCTCCTTACACGAGTGAAAGGGAGTTAGTATGAACAGCGGCCCATACAGTAATCTAGCGCACCAACCTGTCGTTGATCCTGAATCCAATGGACAGGTGGGTGACAGCTTATCTCGTACAAGCCGTAGAAAAGAAGACTATGGTGTTCAGAGACGTAAATAACTCCGCGCGACGTTCTACAAAAAAAAAAAAAAAAAAAAAAAAATGGAAGATTGACCGTTAAACCTATTTACTGATGCAAATACACAAGAACATATGGAAACTGCCTTAGAATTATCTTGTGCTTCCTTATTCAATTATCTCTCAAGAAACTGTAATATGTATTTCATTAAATAGTTCTCATAAATTAGTGTAACTCGTAAAATGAAGTGTTAATAATTCAAAGAATTGTATGTTTTGCGTGCAAATAACGACTCTCCTAATCAATATTTCATTCTCCTTCGCAGTTTATGGAGAGACAAGCGGTTATAACGTGTCTCATTTTCTCGCATCAAATACGAGCCAGTGTAGTTTGGTTTATTTCCTCTTAGGCAGAAATTAATTGCAATTATGAACGCAATTTATAAAGTGCTTTTGCCATTAGAATCACCAAATTACATTTTTTTTTTTCAAATAAAGAAGACGACGATAAAACAAAAAATACCATGGACTTTCAAATCGTTTTGTTACGTATGTTCTCGTGATTTTTCAATAATAGCGCTGGAGCTATAATTCTCAACGAATATTAATTAAATACTCGCGAATCAATATTCCTGGAATGAAACCCTTCACAGATATATGGTATTGTTTGATTTTACGACGAAAATATTGCATGTTAACGAATGAAATTGTTTTCTGCCTTAGATATTTTTTATTTTATTTAAAAACTAATTTTTATAAATTAATTTACAAAAAAGGTAAAAATGAAAAAATCTACACTATGGATGGAACTACCTATCGTTAACCGCAAAATAATCTTTGGTCAAAATTTATTAAGTTGTCCCGAATGTTTCTTTTCTTTTGTAAGGAAATAATAGATGCACAACCTCTTTTCGTTTTATGTTATTTTATTGAATCATATACGATCCACTTTGTTTTATTTCTACTATTACGATCATACATGATTCGATAAAAATAGCATAAAACAGAGAATGTCGTGCATCCATTATTTCCTTACGAGACGAAAGAAACTTTTGGGACAAACTAATACTTAAAATTGTTGCGACATTTGTAGTAAGGCACAAGTTTGTATGGCAGACATAAATTTCATGGGATGAAGGCTGAGAGGACGGCGGTGTTCAACTCAGTGTTACTTTGTCATAACGACAGTTGAGATCAGACCCTTGACAATGGCCCTTACTATCGTGTAAAATAACCGATGTTAGGCTTTGTAGTGACATTAGTTATCTCGCAACTATCGAACATGACGTTTAAGTCGTAAAAATTGTTCTTTTTTCCAAATCTTTGATCAGAACAATTTTCTTCTTTTCCAAATCTTTGATCAGAATCTTTGATCAATTTTCTGGATTGAATCGGTTATTATCGGGCAGTGCAAATCGTTAAAGTGCGATAATCGCATTCAATCGAATACGCGCAAGGACAATGGAATTACTATCGAACTTGGAGGATTCAGTGAAACAGATGTATTTCTCAGGTGGAAAAGTGTACCGCGAAAACGGATAGAAGCTGTTCAATGGAATCTCTTGATAAGCGGATTGAGAGATGAAGTACTATTATTCAGTTGAAATGATTAAAGTCAGCGAATTTTTTGGAACTGAAGAAAATAGTAAGAATAAGGATTTTCAAATATTTTACAATTAAGTTGTGCAACGAACAAACGAAAAAACCTGTTTACATTCTTTCATATAATATTTTACGTTAATAATTGTTGAGCGGTATTGCTCGAATTAAACTTGAATTTCAAGATGTGAAACAGAATTAGTAATAGAATGAAATTTATTGAAACATTCATTTTTAATCGCGCGAGAACTTTAAAAGCTCATGAATGTTAAATCAGCCAGATCGATGAAACAAAATTCTACTTATAAATAAAATATTACTTTTACAATCTATTTTACGATTACTGGAATCGTTTAGTGAACCTTGAATATTGGACTTGATTGAGACTTGCAAATATATTATTCAATTTCATCCCATTCCAACAAGTACGAAAGATTACTCTACGAAACAAAACATGCTGCGTGCAAGGTTCGTTCCTTTTTCCATTTCAACGCGTATAACAGATAGTTCGAATTAGTGCGGAAAAGATTATTTTTCGTAGCGGGACGACTACAATCGTGAAAAGTGCTTAAATGGAAAGCTCCACGTAGCTTACGTCGAAAAAGCGAACGCAATCGATTGGTCATATTATGCTGTTATTTTACTAGACCTGTACTTTATACGACATCAGTAAATAACGAATAATAAATCTTGTGAATAAAGAATAGGTATTACTTACACAAGTACTACAACAAAATAAATGTATACGATATATTATGTGCTAATTTTTAATTAATAGTCACGGTATGAAAGACCTGATTTCGAAGTAGCTTCGGGTTATGCAGTAATTGATTCAGTTGATCAAGTTGATTGTTTATAAAATTTAAAGAAGAACTACCATTGCGTTTTTCCTTTCAGCTCGATTTAATATCTCGAATTTTCTCTCCTAAATGTTTTGCTTGTAACTCGATTTAATCGCGTGCTTGTGAATTAATCAATATCAGATTACAGCAAATTTGTTTCCGTGTGTTGGGGAACAATTTACCTATGTATCTGGGTTAAACTGTGCTTTCACGTAATTCGATACTCTTTCGATTTATAATTAGTATAAAATTATGAGCTTTAATTACTAAAATTGTAATAAGTGTAAATTTCTTTTTAATATGGTAACTAGAAACTCTCGTAATTTCTGTTTACACATATACGCGCGCTTCGTATGAAGGCCACAATTGAAGATCATTCCACCTCAATTAGTATCTCAGAAGTGCAATTTTCCTTCTTAAATAGTTATTAATGCTGGAGGATGGCGTAGAAATATCGCCTCTATAGAGAGAAATATAAGTGCGAATAAATATTAGTTAATTGCATCTTGGCTTTTGTCCATGCCAGCTATCTAAATGAATGAAACATTGAGTTTTATTTAAAACTAAGAAGTAGCACAAACAAGCTTTTCTACAGATACACTTTTCTTTTTCATGTTTTCATGTGTTTGAACTAGACATTAATGCATAAGTTTCCTTTCCCCTCTGAAAAACTTGTTTCTTAGCATTTACAGTGTTTTCTACAAGCACTCTTCAGTTAGCCAAATAGTACTAAGCAAGAATTTATATTATCCTCCAAAGAATTTAACTTCTCCTTTATTATTATTATTATTATTATGGTTGTTGTTGTTGTTGTTGTTGTTGTTGTTGTTGTTGTTGTTGTT
>JACXII010000758.1:0-20623 GCA_014737395.1 Bombus waltoni
CGGCGGTGGCGGCGGTGGCGATAGCGGCGTTGGTGGTGGTGATGGTGGTGGTGGCGGTGGCGATGGTGGTGGTGGCGATGGTAGTAGTGGCGGCGGTGACGACGGCGATGACGGTGGTGGAAGCAGGCAGGCAAGCAAGCAAGCAAGCAAGCAAGCAAGCAGGCAGCCAGCCAGGGGCAGGCATGCAGGCGAGCAGGCAGCTCGGCTGCGCGGTGAGAGCTGCGAGCGGAAAGGGAGGAGGGTAAAGAAGGGACCAAGGGAAAAAGAGTTCAGGCAGGTCTGGGATCGGACGAGGGTGAATGCGTGACGGTGTGTGTCGTAGATACTCTTTAGCCTGGGGAGCGATGTGCCTCTCCTGCTTACTTGCTTGCCTGCCTACCTTGCAATGCCTTGCCTTACGTTGTCTTGCGTTGCCTTGCCTTGCGTTGCCTTTCGTTGCCTTTCGTTGCCTTGCGTTGCCTTTCGTTGCCTTTCGTTGCCTTGCGTTGCCTTGCGTTGCCTTGCCTTGCCTTGCCTTGCCTTGCCTTGCGTTGCCTTGCGTTGCCTTGCGTTGCCTTGCGTTGCCTTGCGTTGCCCTGCCTTGCGTTGCCCTGCCTTGCGTTGCCTTGCCTTGCGTTGCCTTGCCTTGCGTTGCCTTGCCTTGCGTTGCCTTGCCTTGCGTTGCCTTGCGTTGCCTTGCGTTGCCTTGCCTTACCTTGCGTTGCCTTGCCTTACCTTGCGTTGCCTTGCGTTGCCTTGCGTTGCCTTGCCTCGCCTCGCTTTTCCTTGCCTTGCATGCCTTGCCTCGCCTCGCCTCGCCTCGCCTCGCCTCGCCTCGCCTCGCCTCGCCTCGCCTTTCCTTGCCTTTCCTTGCCTTTCCTTGCCTCGTCTTGCCTTACCTTCCTTGTAAACCTGCCAGCCGATCGGACGACCGGACAGCCGGCTACCACGCGTATCTGTCCGTCTCTCCTTTTTCCCTCTTCTTCTTCTCCCTCCTTTTCCCGCCAACCCTCTATATACAGTTCTTTCGCCACGGTCTTCCCTCTACGCTGCTCGTATTCGTCGCTCTCGCTCCTTATTCCCCTTTGACGATCGGACGATCGGACGATCGGCCACGCGGTGATAGGAACACGAAGGCAAAGAGAAGAGGCGCGCGGGTAGTCGTTCGAAGTTTTCAGGCCTAAATTTAGGCGTCCGCCGGAAGTACGCGTAGCGGAGGAAGTTCCGTGTACCGGGCCCGATCGCGGGGAGAGATAGGGACGTTGGAGACACGGAGCTTGGTGGGGAGACTCTCTCCTTCTCCTTCGTTCGCGTTCCCTAGCTCTCTCGATCTCCGTCTTGCTCTTCTCTCGACACGGCCGACTAGTCTGCCGTGAATGGTAGTGCATGTTCTTTCAACTCGGCTCAGTCGTGACATTGAGTTCCCTTATGTGGGTAGACGTTACGTAATTCTGGCAACTTTGCGCGCCACTTTCCTCGCGATGCCACGCTCCGCTAAAATTCCTCGTTTCTCTTGTTTCGCGCACGCCTCAACCCTCGCTAGAACCAACCATGCGGAAGATCCTAAGGAGACGGTAAAACGATTTAACCGAGTTTCGGTCTAGCGATCGAAGGGACGAAGGGGATGGGAAATCTATGTGCAGTCAGTTCAGCTACTTGTTGAAGTCGGAGAAAGGAGGAACGAAGGCAAAAATTCTTGCCCGGGACGCGATAAATCGTGGACCGTGTTTTTATAACACTTTACCAACGTACAATTCCACGTTGCTTAGATTCGAACGATTAAAAGAAACGACCGTAGCATATGGGTCGAATAATTTATGCGTTGCATCGATCGGTCTGCCGGTCGCCCGGTCAAAAGCAAGTTCACCGCTATCGTTCGATTAGTTCGTAAAGCCGGGGCAACGTTTACGCGATCTTCCCTTAACTCGTATCTTACGACCAGTTATCGGCACCGGCCACTCGCATTACGTTAATAGTTGGACTCGAACCTCTTCGGAGCTAACTCGAGTCGGGCTTGTTCCTTTCGGGTGTATCGCGCTGGTCGAAGAAACATGGAACGAACTATGTTGCGTTCGTTGTCTCCGCAGTTGACGTTGCTTCGCTTTCTTCTCTTCGTTCGTCGGTCAGATTAGAGAGCAGCCGAACGCAACGACACCTCTATTATACTATCACAGTCAAATTCCTTTCCCACGTAGTTGCATAATAGCACAGAGCCTTTTCAGGCCGAGCATCGTCTGCGCTCTTACCCTCGACGAACGTTTCTTCGCAAGAATACGCGAAAAGGTGAATATCGAGCTTGAGGTGCGCGCGTCTTAGCTCTCTAGCGTTATCGGCGTAACCTGTGTGCATCGGACATAAAACTGAATAGGGGGAGCATTTCGCGTGGCAGCTGCCACTCAAACGCGCCACCTCATCCCATTTATGGAAAAATACACGGAGATGTAGCCAGAAAACTTTGCTCTGCCTTTCTCGTAAACGGCAGAAAGAAACGTCTTCGACATTCAATTATCCGGCTCTTCTCTCGAGTGCGCGCGCTAAGCGTTACGGTGCTGCCTTTTAACCCCTCTCGTTCGTAATTTTCCCTCGCGGCTCGTCGAGCTTCATACAGAAATTTTTCTACACCGGCTTCGAGACACTTCTTCGCGTGACCAAACAACGTCGTCGACGCTTCCCTTGCTCCGCGATCCTTGTCATACTCGTTCTTCTCGTATTTACACGCGGTTTCTTCTGAAAATTTTTCTGTCGCCTCGATGACCGACGAAATTGGTTAGCGTTGCCAGAGGATCGATCGTTTGAAGGGAATCGCAAAGAGATGGCACGTTTCCGTGGCGAGGAATACAACGGGGAAAAAAAAAGGAATCCCGCGAAAGGCTCGAAAAAGAAGAGCGTCCGTTGTAACGGCGTGAGGATCCCGCGCTATGGTGGCGCAGGGGGTGAAAAGGGGCTGGGGGTGGGGAATGTAAAGAGGAACGAGAGAGGGAGGGAAGACGATAAGACGGAATCAGGGATTCGTAAAACGACGTAGCCGAGCACCGGAATGGGTCGTAATGCGCGGCGAACACATAACCTTAAAAACAAGCAAGGGGTGAGACGGGGGGTGGTGCGCGAGGTTGGGCGCAGAGAGAATGCGGAGGAGGAAACGGGGCAAGTCTCTGCCCGGTTTCTCGGTTGGCTTGCACGAGTTTGCGAGGGGCCGCGAGGGGCTGTGAGAAGCCGCGGGGGGTGAAAAGGGGCATATATCCCGCGCGCCTCGCGGAGGGGTGAGCGAACGTGGGCTGAGTCGGTGTGCTCCGGCGAAGAGAAGGTGGATGTGCCGCACCGTAAACGAAACGATGCCGTTGACGACATTTGGAACAGATAATGGCGCGAATGTGCCGCGGGGGTGAACGAACCGAGGGTCGGATTGGGTTCGGTTGGGTCGGCTCGTCGTTGGCTTGTGTCGGGTTGGGTTGGGTCGGGTCGACTTGGCTCGGCTCGGCTCGGCTCGGCTTGGCTTGGCTTGGCTTGGCTTGGCTTGGCCTGGCCTGGCCTGGCCTGGCCTGGCCTGGTCTGGCTTGCTATCACATCAACTATCGATCTTATAACGCTCTGTGACTCTCTGGCCCCCCGTTGTCTCTTCGTTTCTACCTTTTCTTCCTTTTCTTTTTTTTTTGCTCTTTCTCTTCCTCTAACTCTAACTCGGTTCACGTGCCTATTTAAGCTCGTTTGGCGCGACCTTCCCTCCGACTTTGCTCTCTTTATCTTTCGATCTTTACCTTTCATCTATCTTCAAACGCGAGTAACGCAAGATGATTCGAATTTTCCGTACATTCTATCGACACGATCTAACGAGAGCGATATTAATCCTCTTTTCTTCTTTTTTCGTCGAGTAGATCGAAAGCTGAAGTTTCAAAGACTCGAAAGCGTCCATCCTCCTGTTACTCCTCGATTCTTCGTCCCCTTTTACTTCACAGTCAGTTCCGACATTTGCCACTAGGTATCTGCTTCCTGACTTGGTTCCTCCGTTAGCTTCCGTCCGCGTCCTGTTTCTTTGCGCTTCCATACACACGTTTGCGCACGGTTTCTCGTCTGGTCTTCTTCCGCCACCCTTCTTCTTCCCTCGAACCTTTTTTTTTCCTTGCTGTTCTAGCGGCAGAGCGGCTGCACCAGCACCGCTCACCGCGATCTAGCTCACCCCCTACTTATCTACCGGTTTCTCTTCATGCGTGCCGGCCGCGGGGATACGCGTATACACGCGTGTACGCGCGTTACGCGTGCACGAGCCTGGAGACGTTAATTTTCCGGGAAATTATTTCGCCGAGAAAAGCTGTCTCGGTGCCTCGACTGACTGCCGCTGCGGAGAACTTCCTAGAGTCGCGACAATTGGACGAAGCGAAAGAACTCGAAGCCAGCGAAACGGCATTCATGCTCGTGACCCACATGTATCGGTGCCAACAACTTTGGCCCGAGGTATCGCATCGAACGATACACGGACCGATCTGGTTGATGGCCTATTCGTACGAAGAAATAGTCGTTCGCTAGAAATACATATTCATATCGCTATTGTATATGTATGTATATCTAAAAAAAAAAAAAAACTTGTCTTAACGCGATATCGACGCAATTGCTGTGTTTTTGAAACTACGCGTTTTCATAGGAAACGAAATAGAATAATAACGAGGTTGACACCGACGTTATTAGTTAAAGGATATCTCGGATAACAAAGCGTGGATGGAATAATCATATTTTAGTAGCGACGAGTGTATCAATTGACTCGTGGAACTACGTAATTATTTTCTTTAATCGATAAACCAAGATAGAAGCCAAACATATCGATACGGTACTAGGAGAAAGAAGAAACGATTACTCCGACTTTATTAACTCTGCCTGCGGTAGTAGCGATTGATCTGACAGATACATTTTAAACCGACACGTCGTAAATCTTGTCGACGAAGACTGGCTATTACATGATATACTGTATCTTTCTATGCTCACCGTTAGGGAATGAGTGTAGTACACACGTATCGCGTGTATTTCTGTGAATGGGAGGAACTCGTCGTATATTTCGATGGAGAAACGAGGAAGGGAATAACGAAAGCGAAAGAAGAAAGGCAAGGGGAAGGAAAGAAGGAAACGACACACGCAAGTGAAAAACAAATAGTTTGCGACCGATTCTGGTCCACAGACGGGGAGAAAGAGAAAGAGAAAGAAGGGAATAGAAAAAGGAAAGGAAACAAGGGCGAAAAGAAGGGAAGGGAAGTAGCTTTTATATTACTTTTATTTCTGGTTAATTTTTCACAATTCAACGAAAAATTACCTGATGCTTGTCTTATATTCTTCTCGCCAAAGCTTTTCGCTACCCTGTCCTGAATTTATCTTACCGAAAGTCAATCGCGACTTTTGACCGTAAATGGACCTTTTGCGCGTGAATCCGACCTTTTTACAAATTTCTAACAGGGTTAAACGAGCAGTAGCGTGAATCGAACAAGAAGCGGACAGTACGTGGGCGACGTGTAACGAGAGAGAGAGAGAGAAAGACTGATAAGTAGAGGAGGATGGAAGGAACACAGAGAAAGAGAATCATATCCGTGGATGAAGCAGCGTGGAAGCCGGAAGCCAGTTTCTCGGTAGACAGCTTCGGCTTCGTTTTAAACAAGAGTGGAGATTGGTGTGCACGGGAACCGGCGGAGACGTGCCGATCAGAGCTGTCAGGTTATTGTCTCGGGTTTTAATGGAACATCACGAGGCGCGAAATACCGCGATGTTGAACTGAATTAAACGTCGGTGCGGCTTGTATTGAGGACCTCGGCATCATCGTCGTCGTCGTAGTCGCCACCGCCGCCGCCGCCGCCGCCGTCGTCGTCTTCGTCGTCGTGGTCGTCGTCGTCGTCATGGTCGTCGTCGTCGTCGTCGTCGTGGTCGTGATCATCGTCGTCGTCGCAGTCGTCGCAGTCGTCGTAGTCGTCGTAGTCGTCATCGTCGTTTGGTGGTGGCGACGACGACGGCGGTGGTGGCGTCGTCGAGGCCGATGCATAATGGAGGTAGGCCATTGGGTAGGTGGTACTTCAATTCCGGGAGAAGAGGAGTTGACAGAGAAAGAGAGAAACGAGCCGAGACAGACCGTGTGGTCGAGGTGAAGGGAAAGGAAGAACGGGATCCGGTGGAAAACGAGAAACGGGGGCAAGAAAGACAGGGAAAGAGAGACGACGTTCGTGGTAGGAGAAACGGCGCTGAATAATTGAGGAGCGAGCAATTTAGGGATGGTGAGTCTTCCTATTACCGTCAACCCTCCTGAACGGACTCGCGATATTCCCTTTCCATCGCGTTGCAGCCTTGTCTTCGAAAACAGCTGCGATTTTCGTGGCGACCAAGTATGCCTGCAATAATTAAAACCCCCTTGCACACTGTTAATCGCGTTAAGAGAGCATTTCGCTTAATTAACTCGCGTCTACACTGTGGCGTTCGTCTGGTATTCCGAGAAAGGAGAAGGGAGAAAGGGTGCCGTCGTGCCAGTCGAGCCTCGTTGCGCTCAGTTTCGATTGCAACCGAGAGGGATGACGCGCGGACGTCGCTTCTCCGTCAAAGATCTTTTTCATTGTCAAGGCTGTGAAACGACGTCTCTCTCTCTCTCTCTCGCGCGCGCGCTCTCGCCCCCCCCCCCGCCGATTTCGTTCGATTCTCGCGACGATTATAAAGCAACACGCAGCAGGATTTGGTTCGTGCAGCGGAAATGACAGAGTAGAAGCGGAATGGAAACGCTCGGAGATGAGTTAGACGAATAAAGAGTAGCGCTCGTAAAAACACGTATGTAGGTTGAAGACCGGAAAATGCATCGCTCGGATGAACCACGACACCTCGCGTGCCGTTTTCCATCTCCTATGAGACAAGATGCAACGTAAAATGATGTTACGGCTTCCACATGCCATTGAAAAGGAAGCGCAAATTCCATTTGTCGGCAGCACCGCGAATAAAGATGTAGACGAACCTGGGGGATAGCTTACTATCGATTCGTGGTTCTTCCGGAATATTTACGTACGAGCGAGCGAGCGAAGATTGACCCGACGCTGGAATTTTGTTTAAGGTTCCACCGAGCAGACTGGCGTTTGGCGTTTCGCCATGCCAGAATCAATTACGAGATAGCAGCCGAGAACCAGGCGTTTTCACGTTGCCGAAAAACCGTACGCAGTATTCGAACAATCGTCGAATTCAGAAGGGAAATCAAGCGAAACTATCGGAGGTATCGATAAAAATCTGAAAGTAGACGGGGAAGCAGCGTTCGAATCCCAGCGTGTCCTGTTTACCGCGTGGAGCGCGGCTAACTTGTCGTTTGTTGCCTATAAAAAGATCGCAAAACGCCCGATAGAGAGCTTGGTGGTCCAGCGAGGGAACACGTAAAGCAAAGGGGCAAAGAAGGACGGATGCAAAGAGAAAAATGCGAGGGAGAGAGAGAGAGAGAGAGAGAGGGAGGAAGAGAAGGAGAGCCCGTATATAGGTGCAAGTAAGTACACAGGCGGATCGTGTCAGCGCGAGAGGGATATTTTTTCGAGAAGTCACTCGAGAGACGACGCATTTCGATCGTGAAAGCGTGCTGCTGGTCGGCCACCGGAAGTTGTCGCGCGTTTCCCCAACGCGGTAGGGGGAGAGATAGAGTCGGCGGGGAGGATCGACGACGGGGCCTGACGGGTGTGCTGACGAGGAGGGAACAGAGGGATCGGCCAAGAACGACCAAGTGACACACACCAGAGACGACGCGATAAAGAGGAAACAGAGAAGAAAACAGTGACACGCGGAGAAACGAAGAGAAGAACGATAGAGACGCGAGAACCGAAGAGAAGAGCGGAGAAGAGAAGAGAAGAGAAGAGAAAACATGCGGTGCTTTTAAATATAGACGCGCGAGAGCGCGCGCATAACCATAGATGCAGGTAGGTTCCGCGAAGCGGTCGTCCGCGACCCTCTCTTTCCGTCCCGTAGCGGTTACACGTGTGCTCACACAGAGAAACAGAGAGGACCGCGTGTATGCACGCAGAAGCGTGTTATCAAAGGATTGGAAGGCAGCCGAAGCGGCTCTGCATGAAATTTTGCGTGCATTATAAATGCGCGCAGCCTTGCGGGTGGGAGCGAGACCGGCACTGTTCCTCCGATAAAGACGAGAACAACGGAGATCGAGAGACAGGTGAGCGATGGGGAGAGGAACTGTTGGAGAGGAGAGGAGAAAAAGAGAGGAGCGGCGAGCAGAAGGAGGAGGAGGAGGAGGAGGAGGAGGAGGAGGTGAGGGCAGAGGAGGGGGAGAGACGCGTATGGAGCCCTGACCAAGCAGGGTTAGGTTGGGCCTGAAACGTTGGTTGGACGCGACTCTAACCTACCGTAACGCTATAAAAATAACGGCTACCCTCGTCCTTCTTTCACGCGACATGCCCACCATCTGGCCCTCTTTATTCTTCCTGCTGGATTATCCTGCTTCCTCGTCGCACGAGCGACGATCTTCTATTGGCGGCGTTACTCTGTTACGCACGGTGCAGCAGGGACGATGATCATCGAACACAGAACAGAGGGAGGGACGTGTGTGTGCGCTGCTGAGGGCGGAAGGGGCACGTAGTGCAGGAGGATAGAGAGAAAGAGTCCGTACGGTGTGTGTATGTGTGTGTGTGTGTGTGTGTGTGTGTGTGCACGCGCGCGCGGTCGCAAGAGGACAGCGGAGGGATAAGAAAGAGGAGCCGTCCGGAGAAGAAGGTACTTACGCGTGTGCTTGCATGCGTGCGGAGCATGTGTTACGTGAGAAGCCCGTTTACGTCGTGCAAAAATTACTCCCGTCGTGTATGATTGCCCCCCCCCCTCTCCTCCGCACCGATTCGATGTCGATTCGATGTCGATTCGACTGCTGCCGCTCGTAGCTTTTCGCCTAACCCGCTGGCAGACGCTTTCGATTCGTCCCGCTCGTTATTTCTGACCGAAGACGTTATTAGTCGAAAGTTGGAGAGACGAACCTTCGAATTTTCCACGCGTTTTCAACTGGACTCACTGTGTCGAAATCGATCATCCGTCTTGGAGTAATTTCGTCGTTTCTAGTCGACGTTCGATCCACTCGCCGCGAGAATAACGAACAGACGTAACTCGCGATCGAAGGAGCGGATTAAAATTTAATTAATCATCGGCTGATAAAAAATCGGCTTGTCCGTTTATTCGCCATTAACCAAACACTTAAATCAGATTAACCATCCCTTGTTCGATGTTCTTTCCGAATTAATTCATTTTTAATTTCACAGTTAAGACTGTTTTTTATTCGAATTATTTGCCCGGCGTTGGCAAATTTCCACGAACGTACTCTCACCCCCCCCCCTCCCAAGAAGGACACTTTGACGATAGGTAATTCGCGAGGATCTGCTTTAATCGCGTTTGGTCGTTGAAAACGAGGCGAAAATAAATATTCGAAGAAGAAGGCGAATCGTAAGAGGTCAGGATGGGAAAGGGCGTCGATTAAGATTCCAACGCTCGATGCTCGATACACGAGGCAAGGTGGGATAAAGGGTTACTACGATGGCAGTCATATAAACGAGATGGACGTTTCTCGAACCGGTTGGCACCTGCTCCACGGTGTGTCTCAGTCGGCCACGGCCTTTCGTTTATAACGGAGAAGAACAAACCGATCGAGGAGTGCAACGTGCATCGTGGATCGGCCAGTGGACAACGTGGAGTCGCGAGGGGAAGCGAGACGAAAGGAAACGCCGCGAAGAAAACGTGCAGCAAAACGGTCCGCTCGACACTTGCGGGCTATCCTGTGAAGGTCGATCTTCCGAACCAGAACAGTCGCGAGCTGTGAAGGCGATCGTATCTTTCGGATTCGCGCGTTCCGATAAATCGAACAGCGTCCGTTTAATACCGATGCGCGAGCAACGATCGAGATATCGAAACGAGGAGAACGAGGACGATACGACGATGACGCATCGTTTGCCAGATCGGGATGGAATGCAAACGATGCGCCAATCAGCAGTAACCCCTTCGACTCTGCTGTCTCTGTCTTCCTCGTTCTTTTCTTTGTTTTCAATTCCGATCTTCTGGCGTTCGATTTCCTTGGATTTCGACACGATGCACGAAACTCGTAAAAGTAAAAGCGATGGTAATAGCAGCAGTAAAGGTAAAAGTAAAAGTAGATACGTATCGGCAATCGTTAGAATTTTTATTGCTACGATCGAGCTTTGAACGATACTACAGGAAACGATATTTATATGTACGGTTGTTTTCTAATGAAGCATTTGTTAAATCAGGTTCCACGTTTCGCTCTTATAGTATCAACTTTTTGTAGCGATTTAAATGTATCACCTGATGAGACGAAATTTGCTGTACCTGCCGCATACTTGGATCTAATTAAGTAGCGAATGCTATAACACGCGTAACAGTGCATAAACTACGTATTGTAGATTGTACGTGTGAATTTTTTATGGGTGACTTTACACCATTTAGCGAGAAGAAAGTGGATCTCGGCGACACAGCGCGACCACATCGCAATAGCGTGCAAAAAGCAAACTATATTTGTCGCTTGACAAGGATTACTTGAATAATGTACTCTATTATATCAACGTCTCAGAAATCAAATTGATCAACTGCATTTTCTATAAACCTGCAGTTCCATTATTCGAAATGATTAAGAGCGACTTGGCAAGAAACGAATTACTTGCATCCATGAGATTGCTCGTCGCAAAGAAACGGCATAAATAATCGTAAATATCAAGGTAAATTGAAATAAACCGTATTTGCAACGTCACTGCTTCTCCACTCTACTAATTTCTGAAGTTGATCAGTCGACTTTTCGATGCCTTTCGATGCCTTTCGATGCCTTTCGATGCCTTTCGATGCGCATGTGTAAATTGGCAGTATCACGATCCGTCGTAATCCGCCGTACCAGTTATCATCGTATACACCGATCGGGAGAATCGCTTGAATACTGCCAAGGGGTGTGCGTTGGACGCCACCGATGGTCAGTTTTAAAGGGAGAAGGAAATTTCGAGGAAGAAGGATCAGGATTCGCGGAGATCGCGTCGTCGAAGATCGAACGTTCGTCCTCCCTCCCCGGTATTTGTCGAGGACGATGGCTTTTTCCACCCTCGGCATCGAAATGTCCCCCCCCCACCCCCTCTCTGGCCCCTTAAGCAACGGAAGCGTGGAGCTCCCTCCATCCCGTGTTCATGAAAACGTGCACGTGCTCGGTGGCTGGCAGCCAGGACTGGCAAACCTGTTCGCAGCTAGGCCTGCCGCGGCAAGGGCACGTACACGCCCCCTACGCGTCGCCTGCATCTGGGGATGGCTGCCAGCCTAAAGGGTAGGTATACGCACTGGGAGTTACGTTGGGGTAGGCCTAGAGCCGGCTTGCGTGGGCGTGGGTGGCTCCACCCCGTCCAGGCTCATCCTTCTGGGGGATGAAAAAATAGAGAGAGCCAGGGGGAGAGAGCGAGAACGAGTAACCGGGTTAGAAACGGGGAGAGAGAAATCGAGGGAGAGGGAAAGAGAGGGGCAGAATGGCGAGCGAGATAGTGGCTCGGACCGTCGAAGCGGCCGACGGAGAAAGAAGTACACACGCGGAAGGACGAAGCGAGATAGGTGTTGTATGTAAAGGGAGAGAGGGTGAGCGCGCGCGAGAGTTAACCAGAGAAATAACCCTACCTATACTCTTGCCGATCGCCCGTACGTACGCATATGCGTACGGTTTACTTCTTCTCCCTTTTACCCTCGCTCGACGTAGCCGGCTAACGCACTTACACACACCGGTCCACCCTCGCGATCCGCCCCCCGGCCCCTGCCCCCACGTTTTCTGGAATTTTTCCTTCGCAACGACGCCAGTCATCAACCCTGGCGCAGCGAGCTGCGGTCATCCACCTAACGTTGCCTCGAAACTCGAGACCCGCAGCCGCCGGCCTCGTTCTTTTAATGATGGCCTGCCAAGGGAAGGGCGAGGGGATCCTCCTCGTTGTTGGCAATTAACGGCGCAAAGAGTCTGCGAAGCCAGCTTCGCCGCCGGTACACCGGAAGCTAATTCAGACTGGCAGGTGGTGACGAAAAGCCTGACACGCGAAACTGGAACAACCGTCAAAAACCCGTTCGTCCGCCGGACATCTTTTAACCGAATCATTCAGGTTCGAGGAAGGAGACAGCGAGCAAGCGGCTCTCCATATATCCCGGTGAATTTTTTAACATCGTTGTCGTCTTCGCGCGTCCATCGTGATCGTCCGTGTCTTTCTCCGTTTCCGGAACTCGCCCCTAGAGATTCTCCTAACGCTGCGCGTCAGGGATTTGAATGCCCGAATAAATTGCGGATTTTTCTACGAAATTGGGATACAACGATGGGGTAGTTTCGCTCGATATTATACCGTTCCTTGGATATAAAGCTGCAGAGAATCGAAAGATGTCCCCGGCGCTGTATAACCGTGTCTTCGTTCTTACCGTACAATTGGTTCTGCGTCTCTTTGTACGGTTGGCGTACTTTTGCGCTTTCGATTTGACCAGTTTCACCTCGAAGCGACGTCCGCGCGGCGGACGACGATTTGGGATGAGTTGGCGGTTTGTCGGCTCCGGCATATTGGCCTTCGCGACGCCCTTGTACATATTTCGGTCGGCATCATCGGCGCCGGTGACGAGCGCGCGTCCATTTTTTTCGTTGGAAGCCCGAAGAGCTTGCTCGAGAATCGGTAAAAAGAGAAACGAGCAAAGGAAAGTGGATGGACCGGTGGGAACGACGCAAAAGCCGTAGAAGAAGAAGAGGAAGAAGGAGAAGAAGAGGACACCGAGGCGAAGGAGGGAAGCAGAGAAAAAGGAACGGAAAAAGAGAAGGGCGGGCAGGAGCGAAAGCAAAGGAGCGAGTAAATGTACCGTGGCGTGGGCCGGGTCCTGTGTCGGCCTTGCTAGTACCCTTGGATTTCGGTCGGTGTCCTTGGCACTGATGGCGGCCACTCGGCCTGGTACCACTTTATTCTCTCCATCTCGTCCCGTGGGGCATTCTCCTCCTCTTCCTCCTCCTCCTCCTCCTCCTCCTCCTCCACCACTTCTGTTATCCTTCTTCTGTCTCCTCCGCTTCGTCTTCTTCGTCCTCCTCCCGTTGGCCCTTTCTCTCGGCCTCCTCGTCTCTTGGCCGCGCTCCTCTGCGCCCCTCTTTCTCGGTGGCTCTTTTATTTATTTATTCTTTTGGGCCGGCGGCCGCTCTTTGTCCCTCGGCGCGCCGGCTGGTTGGCTGCTTGCTCGGTTGGACGTTGAACGTTGCTGCTTCGAATACTTCTGCCCAGGGTATACTGACCTACCACGACTGCGAACGGAGTGTACCTGGCGAGTAGGTACACACCTCACTTCGGCGGGCCCGCAAACTTCGGGTACAGTCACCGCCAGCACCGAGTCGCTTGGAATTCGATCGAGGAGGATTCCCACTATTCCCAGTCTCGTCCAAACTCGATGCGAAACTCCAACCAATGAAATATCTCAACGTCGAAGGAAATTTCGTGCATCACGCGTCGATGCTTCTCGAGTTTATCTATCAATTAAAACCAGTCCTCCGATTCACGAGCTGGAATAACGCGACGTTACGAGCGTAGAAATATCCTCGCTGCCAGCAACTTCGATTCGAGGCCAATTAAGGCGACATTAGAGGCGATAAAGTATGTAAAGTGAACCGATCTACGAAACCGTGGATTTTGCAATGGCGGCGGTTTCATTATGTTGCTTATTTTGGCAGACTGATCCGTGCAAGAGGAGAATTGGCGCAGTAAAAAGAGAAACGGATGAATGGGTAGACGAAAGTAAGGACAAAGAAGGATTGAGAGAACCGTGCGGTGCGACGGTTGCTGGAGAAGCTGCAGCAACACAAGCAGGCGGCAGCTGCGTTCGCAGAGCCAATAACCTTGTTTCGAATCATCTTACTCACGTAACGCGATGGCTATAGCATGTAACGCTACAGGACGTTCCACAAGTTTTGCCGCTGCGGCTTTAGTCGTTTCGAAGAATGTCGGCTATTGAAACTTTGTACCGCATAATCAAAACCAACTTCGAGAGGCGTTAAATGCGAAATGAACGACGGCGCCAAAATTGGATTAAAGTCGAGGATTACTGAAATTTTGTCGATTTAACTAGAAACGTGACACACAGAAAATGTCAGAAATCTATGCAAGCGAACGACGGTATCACGAAAAAAAGAAAAAAAAATTACAATGACTCAGCTGTCATAAATCTTTGACTAATTGTAAGTAAGTAACGAAGAAGAATCTGTTATTCCTCGACAGAATAATTTGCCAAATTCTGTTAGGAGCTATTTTTAATCTACGTATGAAAGCAGGTTACATATCTGGCCATTAGTGACGCGATAAACAGCGAAACATATCGCTTATATTAACGGGTCAACACGACCATTTTTTCTACGAGGATAATATAACTTCTGCTTGTCAAAAACGAACAAGTTGATGAAACGTTAATATCCTTGGTTTTCGTTAGCACCTAGATCGAACGTTAAAGTGTTGAAGCTCGAGCGACTCGCACGATCCTACCCTGTCGTAAGTTTTGTGAAAGGGCCGCCACAATTTCCTTTTACTGTTAAGAGATCCGATTATTTTAGGGACAAACCTCGTAAAGAACGCGAAGGTAGGGACAGACGAGGTCATAAATAGACAGAAGAATCTTATTACATCGACCGCGTGCGAATTCGACGCGCGAGATTCAACGCGTATTTGTTGCGGACACCGCGTAACGCGATCCCCAAACTATATCCGCAAACTCGCGGTCGGTGTTGACGCGCAAAATAATAGAAGACTGCCGGCTGGTCAGCCGGTTGCGTGCATGCGTGCAGCGTGCGTGCGTGCAGCGTGCGTGCGTGCAGCGTGCGTGCGTGCGTGCGTGCGTGCATGCAAGATCTGGCTGCGTGCGTGTGTGTATCGTACGCACGTTAGCGACCAACAAAGCGTCGGTCGTTGCGTTAATTTCAACGCCGGTTATACCGGTAGCTACGGTAACGATTACTTACCGTACTCGTATCTGTACACGCGTATGTCACCCCCACGACACGGTCCGCAACTTGACCGCGTGGACCTCTCGATCCACTAAGCTCGCGATACGCGCATCGAGTTGGTCCTCGAGTCGAAGGAATGGAAGTGGCCGCTGCAATTAGGATACGACTCCGCTTTCCGTTAATTTGTGCGAACCAACTAAAGTCAAGCGAAAATCAATTAAAATCGATTAAAATCAAAATACAATTTTTCATACGTGCCAACTGATACTTATTATGGAACTTTCGCACACGAATTTTGCGGTAATTTTGCGTCTTCCTCTTGTCATAAATATGATGTAAATATTGGAACTATATTTAGAAGTGAATTATATTTAACTTGTTGTTGGTGGCATTTCTACGTTATGATAAACGGCGAAACATGTTGTATACATTGACAGCTTTATAGTTTGTTATTTATTACACGTAGTTACGTAAATTTGCAGGTCTTGGAATAATTATTATATTTTGTCAAAAGTGGCAGCATTCAAATAATCATAAAAACGTGTAATATACATAGACGTCGTGTTATTTAACTTAACGGTCTATACGACAAAGGAAGTGACTAATGTGTGGAATGGTAATGCATTAAAATTTTTATCAAAACGTGCATGTAATTTAAACTTTGTAAATTATATCGAACAGGTACCAAACTTTTATTAAAAATGTGAGGTGTCCCGTGACTTTCGCGTGGCAGTGTACGTGCAAGGCATATCATAATTAGAAAAGTGAAATATCTACGTGTGCTCCTGACTCGATGAGCCAGGATATGTATTAATTACGTCCTCTAACGAATGCGTAATCCACTATACGCTATACTGTAGCACTGCCCCGCTAGTAAGCTCCGCATAACACGAGCCTGTTAATGCGCGTGGCAAAGAGCGCGTTACTCTTGATGGCGTCCCGGTTCGCTCATGTGTAGGAACACTAAGAACCAAAAACGGAATTTCGTGCTGGACGCCGATTTCACGAGGACTCTAACGCAAGTCCAGCCCTGATATCTGCGTGCGTCGTCGGTCGAAATGTTATTAAGGCGAAGCAGATAACAGGCAGGTGCGGATACGAAGCTCCGGGTGTAACAACCAAAACGCACGCGAAAGCTCTCGCGCGTGACGAGCCATCGCGGTCGGCTGTCGAACTGTGTTGAATTGAGAAGCTGAATGACTGAATTCAAGGTAAAACACGCATCTATTATTCGACCATGTGCCGCACGAAGGACCTAGATGCTTCTCTCCGCGGAAGAAGAGTCAGCCAGGTTTTCTAGCTTCATATCGGATGAGAGTAGTTTTCGAGCACGCCGATTTCGTACGTCACGAAGCGTCTCGATCTCTGTACCGTACTGATTCCACGTACCGTTCGGTACCGGTAAATCCAAAATACACGGGACGTGTACCAAGACACACTGGGTTATTCGAGTTATCCGAACTTTGACGTCTTGTAATTAATTCGATTAAAATGTCGAACTTTGCGCAGGATAAACGAAACTGGTGTACATTATGAGACATCGTTAGTGTTTAATATAATAAAGAAAGAACGAGAAAGTATCGTTGCCAATGATACTCATCCTCGGGCCGAGCAAGGGAAAATATCAAAAACGAGGAAATTATTATTGCCAACCCTGCCAATAAAGGACCGGACGGCCGCCTTTTAAATCTGGATCGCTTACAAATTGTTCGCAATCGAATTTGGCGAATCGCACGGCGAATTACTTGATGGCGATAATTAAATTTTCATAACTACGCCCGTAATTGTATCCCACGAGACTAGATGACGGGAGTCGTTTTCGAGAATTCTTAGAGGAAAATAGTGAGAGGAGAGGAAAAAACGAAAGACAGGAAAAATGACAATTCCACGAAAGGTATTTTTAAACGCAGCCAACGTTTCGCCATCCCCCTGCTGGTAGTGCGCGGTACAGCGTTTTCACCCGTCCCGTCGCGTCGTCCCGGGCATGGGCCCTCGCGAATCGCATGGGGTACACGATGCGAGGAACCGAGAGAAGAAGGGAAGACGAAAGACGAAGCCGAGAGAGAGTGAGAGAGGGAGAGAGAGAGAGAGAGAGAGAGAGAGAGAGAAGGAGAGAATCGGACGTGCAATCGTGGTTCGAGTTAGGACGGTTAGGGTAAGAGAGTAGAAGAGAAGGAAGCAGAAAAGGAAGGGCAGGAGGTGCGGTGGGTTCGTCGTCGAAGGATGGAGGAAACGAGGAGGTAGATGGGGAACCGGTGGGGAACGTGGCGTGGCATGGCGTGGCGCGGCATGGTGCGGTGCCCAGCGGTGGCGGTGGCGGTGTCGGCGGCTGAGACGGTGGCGGCGGCGCGGGTACGGGAGGGGCAACGCAAAACCGCGTGCGGCAGGTTCGGGTTCGGCAAGTTGGCTTTCGTTGGCAATCGCGCTCGTTCGGCGCGCGAAGGTCGGGATCAATGGCCGTAGGACCCTCTTGGCTACGGGGCCGTGCGGGGCCGGGGCCAGGGTCGCGGCGGGGGCCGAGGGGCGCAGGGAGGGCCCGGCATGCTCGATCCTCGGGCCCGAGCCCGAGCCTGTGTGCCTCGCTTAGTGGGGGAACCCCGCCACCCGGAGCCACAAGTTGGGTACCAAAAGAGGAGAAATTGAGTTGGCGCACCGGTGCACTCCTCCGTTCCTCTCTACGCCTCTCTGCCCGGCGCAGCCTTCTTCCTCGGTGTCGTGTCGAGGGACCGAGCGAGAATCCGATGGAAATGCCCAACGTGGAACGCGTAGATTCGCTAACGCGATACCGTCGACTCGCATTGTTTGCGACCTGGTCCTGGTCCCTCGGATACACGTATCGAAAGTCGCCCGATGTTTCGACGTAAACGTCGATTTAAGCCTGCGGAGCGAGCCGCGTGAACGGCGAATTTCGGTTGTAAACTTTGGCCAAACGGTGTTCAAGGCTGCGCTTGTACTTTCGGAGGCGCCCTGCAGCGATACGTTCATAAGGCTTAATTAAGTTTTAAAGTCGAGGTTTGAAACGTGGCAGCACAAACAGCGGCATTTGAATTATCTTGCGCCTAACTTGCCTTACGGTAAATGCTGCCGGTGCTTGCGTTTGACGAACGATAGACGTTGGATGTCGTTGGATCCAGAGAACGTTTCGATCCGTTCCTCCGGCGTTGTTTTTCTTTTTTTCTCTTTCTCTTTTTCTTTTTCTTTTGCCCAGCTGTTTCCTGGCGTCTTCCAAATACGGAGGAACGGTCGACGGGCCACCGGAAAAGGGGCCACCGTGAGAAATCCGGGGGAAGAGAAACCAGTGCCCGAAGGTCTTCGACCGTCGGCTTCTTCTCGGTTCCGTGGTTCAACGGAAACGTCGTTGATAACGATTATGGTGTTTGGCGAGGCCGGTCGCGTCCGCTGAAAAGGAAACCATTCGCGGGGGATCCCGTTCGACGAATCCGGGCCGGTTCAATTTTTCAAATTGAAATCATTTCTCTCGGCCCCGATTGACCGTTGTTAATTATAGAAACGCCCTCCGATAAAATTTATTTTCCACTTGGTTCGTTGATATTCAATTTACTTGCGTCTGGCAGCAAACAAATTTTTATAAATTTGCGTGGCAGAGGTATAAAAATAATATCGTGAAATTCTGTAGTTCCTCCACGTACGCACACTGTTGCCCACCAAAGTGTACGTCCCGCCCTCGTTTCGGTTTTCGCTGATAACTGTTCGCATTTGGACGCGATAATTCCCGCCTCGTAATGCTCCAGACCCGTGACTGATGATATATGCATCTCGCGCATGTACGATTAATTTATCAAAACTGGAAAAATGGTAAAAATATAACGCGAACGCGAATTTGACGCACATTCGACGCACACCGTGTAAGTACATATTTATTTAGAACTTGCTGCGTATTCCCGATACGGTATTCTCGTACAGTGACGACTTTGCTCGCGTAAATTGATTTGGAACATCGACATCTCCGTGTTTGCGATTGCTCGCGGTTTTCGATGAAAAAATCCATCGTATAAAATAGCTACGAAGAGGCCAAAAATATGTATACACGTCTCGACGAATGGAATTTCGTAATTCGATTCAGTTTAAAAAGAAGTCGATAGATGACGTCTATCGAAGCGTATGTACAGCGATACAGATTTCTTCTGTAAATTAAACGTACATACGTGTTTCGATGGCGCGACGGCATTGGAAAGAACGGGTGCCATTTCGAACGTAGGCTTCACGATTCTTGTCCATGTCAGAATGGCGATTAGATGGGTGGGTCTTTTGTAGGCTAGAGCTTAGTGGCCGTCCCAAAATGCCGGAGACCACGTTGCCACCATTTCGAACAGTTTGGGGCACTCCTCTCTCTACCTGCTTCCCTCCTAGCCACTTTATTCGGTATTCCGATACGCATTGCCTGGCTCCTCCTGCATCTTATATCGTCCTGGCGTCGTTTCTATTTCTACTTCCATTACTGTCATTCCCCTGCTCGTAACCGAGGCATCTATATTTCATGGCCGGTTGCCCGTGCTTCCGTGGCGTTGAGAGAGCCGTTTAGATCAGGCGAACCAACCAAATCCTGTCTCTCCCTTTGTTCGACGATTCGGTACATCGAGTCCGAAATTGCGTCTGTGGTCGTGGTATTTTTATTTTCGCCTGCGCAAAAATACTTGGAACGGCTTAACCTCGTTTCTTCTTCGCGTTTCTATCACTTTAGGTGTCTTCTTCTGTTGGAACATGTATATCTATGCTTTTTCATATTAAAAAGCGTGGAATGCACAAAGTAGCGATCACGCGTTTTGTCGAGAGAAAAACGAGCGATTAGAAAAATCATTGACGCATCGCATAATCGCTCTTCTTCATCCGACTAAATGCAGTCTTTATCATATACGTACGTGTACAGGACTGTACGTATAAACTTGATGCATATCTCCTGTAGGTATATCTAATTAATGTATTTGTAACAATTAATACTCGTTAACAATCGATAAAGGACGATCGATATACGTAGGTATATATCTTTTAATTAGCCGATCACTCGTTTATCCAGCTAGAAGTTCTTCGGTTCTTTCAATCGGAAATAGATCACACACAGTAATAGATTATATCGAATACCAGAGCCAACTGTTTAAGAACCATCCGCGTTTCGATATATTCGTTGGAATGTAACAGCCATTCTGAGGTGGACAACAGCGAATCAAGTGAAATGTGAAAAAGTTATTAGACTCCACGAGGAAGCGAAGAGCAGGCGATGAAGACGACGGATAAACGTCTCGGGGCCGAACGAATTTAGGACGCGAGAGGCAGGCGTGCATGGGCGGAGAAGGACGAGAAGGAGAAAGAGGGAGAGAGAGAGAGAGAGAGAAAGAGAGAAGCTCGAATGGCGATTTAGGAAGAGCAGCCGATGAACGAGAACAGGATCTCGACCTACCCGAAATTCCAGCCGGTTCTCCCAGCTCCCAGTACGGTTCGTTCGCCCCACCTGAGATTTCGAGGGGCACCCTTCTTTCGAGGTTTGCTCGCAGGCCTACTTCTGCTCTCGCGACGAGAGAAGTTGGTTTATTCTGCGGAGCGTGCATTGTGTGCGCTCGGGCCCTTGCTTTTCCTGCTCCTCCTGCTCTTTCGTACGCGAAATCCTGCAGCCTCTCTTCCTGCCTGCCTGCCCGCCTGCCTGCCTGCCCGCCTGCCTGCCTGCCCGCCTGCCTG
>JACXII010000723.1:0-19573 GCA_014737395.1 Bombus waltoni
AGAATACTTATTGGAAATTCGTTACTCTTTAAATTTTAATAAACACTGTAGTAATACTACAATACAATTTTCACATTTTCTTGTACTCAAATGCGTGAAATGTTGAAAGTGATAATACCATTTATTATATCTTAGGAAGGAAGATAAACTCTCGTGACTCGAAGTGATAAAAACTCTATACAATTCAGATCGCTACTTGGAAATTTTGTGTATATCAGATGTATAAACAGTAAACATACATATCGTTATTTACTTTCACATTACATACATGTGTTTTATGTTACTATATCTATATATTCATGTTACCGATTTTATTGACGCAATCTGAGAGGTACAAGTGATAGATCTAGTCGTAAAAACTATGAAAAGTACACGATTATTAAGGAGTAGTAGTAGATGAGAACACCTTTTGCGACGTTGGACTTCGTTGGACATCGTTGGACACCGTTGGACGCAGTTTGGCGCCGTTGGACAACATTGGGCACCGTTGGACAACGTTGGACACCGTAGGACACCGCTGGACACAGTTGGATACCGTTGAACGCCATGGGACACCGTTGGACACCGCTGGAAACCGCTGGACACCGTCTGACACCTTTGGTCAACGTGGGAAACCGTTGGGCAGCGTTGGACACCGTAGGAGACCGTTAGACAACTTTGGTCAACGTGTGACTCCGTGGGGCGTCGTGGGAATCCGTTGGACTATGTGTGACACCGTAGGACACAGTTGGACACCGTTGGACAACGTGGGACACCGTTGGGCTCTGTTGGACACCGTGCGACGTCGTGAGACACCATTGGCCTACGTGGGACACCGTTGGACAACGTGAGAAAACGTTGGAGAACGTGGGACACCGTTGGACAGCGTTGGACACCGTAGGACACTATTAGACAACTTTGGACAACGTTCGACACCGTTGGACACCGTGAGACGTCGTGGTACACCGTCGGCCTACAATGGACTCCGTTGTTCTACGAGGGACACCGTTGTACAACGTGAGACACCGGTGGGCACCGTTGGACACCGTTGGACACCGTGGGATTTCTTGAGACACCGTTGGACTTTGTTGGGCACCTCTGGACACCGTTGGACGTAGTGGGACAACGTAGGACACCGTCATACACCGTTGGACGTCGTTGGGCGCCGTTGGACACAGCTGGACACAGTTGGAGACCGTTGGGCACCATTGGACACGGTGGGACGACTTGGATGTCGTGGGACACCTTGGGACATCGTGGGATACCGTTGGCCTACGTGGTACACCGTTGGAAAACGTGAGCACCGTTAGATATCGTCGGAGAAAGTTGGACACTTTTGGACGCCGTGGGACATCGTGGGACGTCGCTCGTTGTCGTGGGACACCGTGGGACACCGTTGGACACCGATGGGCACCGTTGGAAAGCGGTGGACACGGTTGGACGCCGTGGGACACCGTTTGACACCGTTGGACACCGTGGGACGTCGTAGGATGTCGTAGGAAAACGTGGGACGCTGTTGGACACCGCTGGACACCTTTGGACACCGTTGGATACCGTTGGAAGCCGTTGGACACTGATGGACGCCGTTGAATGCCGTTGGACATCGTTGGAAAATCTTAGACAAGGTTGGAAACAGTTGGACACCGTTGGGTACCATTGGACACCGTGGTACAACGTGGCACTCTTTTGGACACAGTTGGACACAGTTGACAAACATAGCACACCGTTGGTCACCGTGGGACATCGTGGGACACCGCGGGAAGACGTAAGATGTTTTGGGATGCTGTGGGATGTCGTGTTATGTCGCGGGACACCGTGAGACGTCGTGGAACGTCGTGGGATTTCGTGGGACGTCGTGGGACAGCATGGGACACCGTGAGACACCTTCGGACACCGTTGGACACCGTGTTACATCGTCGGACACAGTGGGACACCGTGGTACCTCGTGGGATTTTGTGGGATACCGTGGGTCGTCGTGGGACACCGTGGGACACCCTGGAACTTTGTCGGACACCGTGGGACGTTTTGGAAAATCGTGGTACGACTTGGGAATTCGTGGGTCGTCGTGGGACAGCGTGGGACACCGTGAGACACCTTGGGACACCGTGGGACACCGTGGGATTTATGGGATGTCGTGGGATTTCGTGGGACACCGTTGGACACCGTGGGACATCTTGGGACACCGCGGGTCCACGTGGGATATCGTGGGACACCGAGGAACATCTTGGGACACCTTGGGAAATCGGAGAACACCGTTGGACACCTTTGGACTCCGTGGGACGTCGTGGGTTTTTGTGGGATATCGTGGGATGACTTGGGACAATGTGGAACACAGTGGGACGCCGTGGGATGTCGTGGGACACAGTGGGACGCCGTAGGACGTCGTGTGCCATCGTGGGACGTCGTTGGACAGCGTGGGACACCGTGGGACACCGTTGGACTACGTTGGACACCGCTGGACTCCGTTGGACACTGTTGGACGTAGTGGGACACCGTTGGCCATCGCTGGACTACGTTGAACACCGCTGGATTCCGCTGTACACCGTTGGACACCCTTGGTCAACGTGGGACAGTGTGGGACGTCGTGGGACACCGTAGAACTCCGTGGGTCACCGTGAGACATTGTTGGACACCAATGGACACCGTGGGTAGCCTTGGATGTCGTGGGACACCTTGGGACATCGTCGTACCCAGCTGGACACTGTTGCACACCGTTGGACACCATTGGATACCGTTGGACACCGTTTCACGCTGATGGACACCGTTTTACGCAGTTGGACACCGTTGGACACCGTTGGACACCGTGGGATATCTTGGATGTCGTTGGACACCTTGGGACATACTGGGACCCCGCTGGACACCGTTGGACACCCTTGGTCAACGTGGGACATCGTGGGATGTCGTAGGATGTCATGGAACACCTTGGGACATCATGGGACCCCGCTGGACACCGTTTTACACCTTTGTTCAACGTGGGACACCGTGGGATGTCGTTGGACGCCGTGGGTCACCGTTGGACACCGTTGGGCACCGTCGGACGTCGTGGGACACCGTTGGTTTACGTGGGACACTGTTGGACAGCGTGGGACACCGTTGGATACCGTTGAACAGCGTTGGACACCGTTGGACACCGTGGGACGTAGTTGGAAGTCGTGGGACTCCGCTGGGCGCGGATGAACGCCGTTGGACACCGCCGGACACAGTTGGACACCGTTAGAAACCGTTGGACACCATTCGACACCGTGAGACGTCGTAGGATGTCGTGGGACAACTTGGGACATCGTGGGACCCCGCTGGACAACGTTGGTCAATGTGGGACACTGTTTAATAACGTTGGACACGGGTGGACAACGTTGGACACCGTGGGACGTAGTTTGTCACTGTGGGACTTGTTGGGACACCGTGGGACCTCGTGGGATGCCGTAGGATGCCGTAGGATGTCGTGGAACACCGATGGACGCCGCTGGACATCGTTGGAAACCGTTGGACACCGTAGGACACCGTTGGACACAGTTGGGCACCTTTGGAACGATTATACACCGTGGGACGTCTTGGTTGTCGTTGGACACCGTTGGATGCGATTGGTCACCGTTGAACACAATTAGACATCGTTGGACACCGCTGGACACATTTGGACACCGTTGGAAAAATTTGGACGCCGCTGGACAAAGTTGGAAACCGTTGGTCAACGTTGGACGTCGTGGGACACCATTGGACGCCGTTGGACACCGTTAGACACGTTTGGTCAACGTGGGACACCGAGCGACGTCGTGGTACACCGTGGGACACCGTAGGACTACGTGGGACATCGTTGGACACCCTTGGACACCGATGGACTACGTTGGACACCGTTGGACACCGTTGGACACCGTCGGACACCGTGGTACACCGTAGGACTCCTTTCGACACCTTTGCACATCGTTGGACACCACTGGACACCGATGGACTCCGTTGGACACCGTTGGAAACCGTTGGAAACCGCTGAACACCGTTGGACCTCGTTGGACACCGTTGGACACCATTGGACACCGAAGGACGCCGCTGGCACCGTTTTACGCCGTTAGACACCTTTGGGCACCGTGGGACACAGTTGGACAGCGTGGGTCATCGTGGGACACCGTTGGACATCGTTGGACAACCTTGGACAACGTGGGACACCGTGGGACGTCGCTGGACGCCGTGGTATGTTGTGGGACACTGTGGTACTTTGTGCGACACCGTGGGACCTCGTGGGACGTCGTAGAATGACGTGGAACAGCGTGGAACATTGTTGGACAACGCTGGACACTGTTGGACACCGTGGAAATTCGTTGGACACTGTTGGAAGCCGTTGGACACCGTTCTACACCGTTGGACACCATTAAACAGCGTGGGACGTCTTGGATGTCGTTTGACAACTTGCGACATCCTGGGACACCACTGGACACCGTGAGACACCTTTGGTCCATGTGGGACACCTTTGGATTCCGTTGACTCGGTTGGACATCGTTGGACGCCGTTGGACACCGTTAGACGCCGCTGGATACAATTGGACACCGATGGACACTATTGGACACCGTGGGACCTCTTGGAGCTCGTGGGACAAATTGGGACACCATGGGACGTCGTGGTACACCGTGGGACGTCGTGGGACGCCATTGGACACCGTTGGACAGCGTTGGATACCATTGGAAGCCGTTGGACAACGTTCGACGCCGCAGGACGCAGTTGGACACCGTGGGACACTGTTGGACCCCGTGGGACACCTTTGCACACCGTTGGACACAGTGTGACACCGTGGGACACCGTGGAACGCAGTTGGACACGGTTGGAAACCGTTGGACACCGTTGGGCACTCTGAGTCGTGGGACACCGTTGGACTGCGGGGGAAACTGTTGGACACCGTTGGACACCGTTGGAATACGTGGGACACCGTTGGACAACGCTATACACCGCAGGACAACCTGGGACGTCGTTGTTCACCGTACCACATCGTATGACGTCGTGGGACATCGCTGGACACCGTCGGACACCGCTGGAAACCGTTGGACACCGTTGCACGTCGTGGGTCACCGTTGGACAACGTTGAACACCGTGGGCACGTTGGACACCTTCGGTCAACGTAGGACATCGTTGGACACCGTTGTTAACCGTTGAAAACCGTTGAACAACATTGGTCAACGCGGGACACCGTGGGACGCCTTTGGAATACATTTTTCTCCGTTGGTCAACTTAGAACACCGTTGGTCAACGTAGGACCATGTTGGTTAACGTGGTACACCGTTGGACATCGCTGGACACCGTTGGACACCGTTGGATATCGTTGGACACCTTTGGACACCACTGGATACCGTGGGATGTCGTGGAAAACCGTGGGACACCGCGAGAATTCTTGGGATTTCGTGGGACATCGTGGTACACCGTTTGACACAGTGGGACACAGTTGGACACCGTGGATCACTGTTAGACAACGTGGGACACCGTTGGACACCGTTGGACAGCGTTGGACAACGTGGGACACCGTGGGTCGTCGTGGGACTTCGTAGGATGTCGTCGGAAACCGTGGGAAGTTGTTGGACACCCTTCGACACCGTTGAACACCGTGGATCACCGTTGGACAGCGTGGGTCACCGTGGGACTTCGTGGGACGTCGCTGGACACCGTTGGACAGTGTTGGTATCCGTTGGACACCGTTGGATGCCTTTGGTCAACGTGGGACACCGTTGGACCACTTTGTACGTCCTGGGACACCGTTTGACACCGTGGGACACCGTTGGACACCGTGGGACACCGTTTCACGCCGTTGAACACCGCTGATCACCGTTGGACACCCTTGAACACCGTTGGACGTCGTGGGACACTGCTGGACACCTTTGGACACCTTGTGACATCCTTGGACATCGTGGGTCACCGTGTGACACCTTTGGACACCGTGGGACAACGTGGGACTCATTTGGACACAGTAATACACACTTGATCAACGTTGCACACCGTTGGTTAGACACTGTGGGACACCGTTGGTACACGTGGGACGTCGTGGGACAGCGTAAGACGCCGTGGGACACCGCTGGACAAAGGTGGACAACGTTGGGCACCATTGAATACAATTGGACACCGTGGGACGTCGTGGGATGTCGTGGGACAACTTGGGACATTGTGGGAGACCGTTGCACATCGTTAGACTCCATTGCACAACGTGGGACGCCGTGGAATGTCGTAGGACACCGTTGGACTCCTTGGGACACCGTTGGACACCCTTGGACAACGTGGTACATTGTGCGATGTCGTGGGACAACTAGCGACATTGTGTGACCACTTTGACACCCTTAGATACCTTTGGTCATTGTGGGACACCGCTCGAAAACGTGGGACGTCGTGGGACGTAGTTGGAAGTCGTGGGACTCCGTTGGACGCGGTTGTACGCCGTTGGTCACCGTTGGACACGGTTTGACACCGCTGGACACAATTGGACAACCTGGGACAATGTTGGACTTCTTGGGACACCGTTTGACGTCGTTTGGTGCCGTTGAGCACCGTTGGACACCGTTGGACATCGCTGGACACAGTTGGACACCGTTGGACACCGCTGGACACAGTTGGACACCGTTGGGCACCATTGGACACCGTGGGACATCTTGGATGTCGTGGGACACCGTTGGACACAGTTGGACGCCTTGGACATCGTTGGACACCGTTGGACACCGTGGGACACCGTTGGACACCACTGAATACCTTTGGTCAACGGGGGACACCGTTGAACCACTTTGTACTTCCTGGAAAACGTTGGCCATCGTGGGACGTCGTGGGACACCGCTGGAAATCTTGGGACACCGTTGAACACCGCAGGACACCGTGTGACACCATTGGACACCGCGGGACAACGTGGAACACCTTGGGACGTCGTGGGACTTCGTGCGGTGTCGTCGGATACCGTGGGACACCGTTGGACGTCGTGGGATGTCTTGCAATACCGTGGGACGTCGTGGGACGTCGATGGACAGCGTGGGACTCCGTGGGACGTCGTTTGACGTCGTGGGACACCGTTGAACATCGGGGGACACAATGCGACATTGTGGGTCACCGTGGGACGTCGTGGAATGTCGTCGGAGACCGTGGGACACGGTTAGACACCGTTGAGCACCGTTGGACCACGTCAAACACCGTGAGACATCGTGTGACATCGTGGGACTCCGTGGGCCATCGTGATATACCGTGGGTCGTTGTGGGACACCATGCGACGTCGTGGGACGTCGTGGGACATCGTTGGTCAACTTGGGACACCGTGGGACATCGTGGGACGTCGTGGGACACCGTGGGACGTCGTGGGTTGGCGTAGGATGTCGTCGGAGACCGTGGGACACCGCTGGACACCGTTGAACACCGTTGGTCAACATGGCATACCTTGGGACGTCTTGGGATGTCGTTGGACGTCGTGGGACACCGTGCTAGTTCGTGGGACGTCGTGCGACACCGTTTGACAACGTGGGCACCGTGGGTCGTCGTGGGACACTTTGGACCTCGTGGGACATCGTGGGACACCGTAGGACGTCGTGGGACAACGTGGAATACCGTCGGACGACGTGGGATGTCGTGGGACACCGTGGGACACCGCGGGACGCCTTGGGATTTCGTGGGTCGTCGTGGAACACCGTTGGACATGGTGGGACACAATGGGACATCGTGGGACATCATGGCACGTCGTAGAATGCCGTCGGAGTACGAAGGATACGGTTAGACACCATTGAACACCGTTGGATAACGTGGTACACCGTGGGACGTCGTAGGATGTCGTCGGAAACCGTGGGACATTGATAGACACAGTTGAACACCGTTGGTCAACGTGGGACACCGTGGCAAGTCGTGGGATGTCGTGGGACACCGTGGGACACAGTGGGGCATCGTGGGACACCGTGGGGCGTCGAGGGAAACCGTGTGGCGTCGTGGGACACGGTGGGCCGTCATGGGCCACCGTGGTTCGTCGTGGGCCACGGTGGTTCGTCGTGGGCCACCGTGGGTCGTCTTCGGATGTCGTTGGAATCCGTGGAACACCGTGGGACGTCGTGGGACACGGTGGGACTTCACGGGAAACCGTGGGACATCATGGAGCGTCGTAGGAGGTCGTGGGACACTTTGGGACATCCTGGAACACCGTTGGATACAGATGGATACGGTTGGACACCGTCGGACAGCATTGGAATCGATAGGACGTCTTGGATGTCTGGGGACACACTGGGATATCGTGGGACCCCGCTGGACACCGTTGGGCAAATTTGGACGACGTTAGACACCGTTGGACACTGTTGGACACCGCTGGACACCGTTGGACACCGTTGGTAAACGTGGGATGTCGTGAGACAGCGTTGGAATACGTGAGACACCGTTGGACACCGTGGAACACCTTTGGACACCGCAGACGCCGTTGGACACCGTTGGACGTCGGTGGACACCGTTGGACACCGTTGGACGCCGTCGGACGTCGTGGGACACCGTTGGTCTACGTGGGACATCTTGGATGTCGTGGGTCACCTTGGAAAATACTGGGACACCTCTGGACACCGTTGGACAACCCTGGTCCACGCGGGACACAGTGGAAGGCCGTGGGACACCGTGGGACATCGTGGGAGACCGTTGGAAGCCTGTGGACACCGTTGGATACCGTTGGACACCGTGGGACGTCGTAAGATGTCGTGGGTCACCTTGAGAAATACTGGGACACCTCTGGACACCGTTGGACAACCCTGGTCCACGTGGGACAACGTGGTAGGTCGTGGGACACCGTGGGACTTCGTGGGACACCGTCGGAACCTGCTGGACACCGTTGGATACCGTCGAACTCCGCTGGTCACAGTTGGACACCGTTGGACACCGTTAGACGCCCGTGGACAACGTTGGACGCCGTTGGACACGGTGGGCACCTTTGGATACCGGTGGACACCGTTGGACACCGTGGGTCGTCGTGGGTCACCGTTGGACTATGTGGGACAGCGTTGGATTACGCGGGTCACCTTTGGTATACGTGGGACGCCATGGGAAGTCGCCGTACAACGTGGGAAGTCGTTGGAAGCCGTAGGACACCGTTGGACACCGCTGGACCCAGTTGGACACCGTTAGACACCACTGGACACCGTGGGACGTCTTGGAGGTCGTGGGACAAATTGGGACATCATGGAACGTCGCTGGACACCGTGCGACGTTGTAGGATATCGTGGGACATTGTGGGACATCGTTGGACACCGTTGGACACCGTTGGAGACCGTTGGACAACTTCGGTCAACGTTGTTCACGGTTGGACACCGTTGGTCACCTTTGGTCAACGTGGGACACCGTGGGACATTGTGGAATACCGTCAGACACCGTCGGACACCATTGGACACCGATGTACTCCGTGGGACGCCTTGGATGTCGTGGGACACCTTGGGACATTCTGGGACACGCTGGACACAGTTAGATACCTTTGGTAAACGTTAGACACCGTTTTGAATCCTTTTGACACTGTTGGACGTCATTGGCCGCCGTTGGACAACGTTGGACACTGTTGGACGCCGTTGGACTCCGATGGACACCTTTGGACACCGCTGGACACAGTTCGTCACTGTTGGACACGTTTGGTCCATGTGGGATACCGTGGGACGTCGAGTGACATCGTGGGACGTCGTGGGACACCGTTGGACATTGTGGGACACAATGGGACATCGTGGGACACCGTGCGACGTCGTAGACTGTCGTCGGTGACCGTGTGACACCGTTAGACACCGTTGAACACCGTTGGATAACGTGGGACGAAGTGGGACGTCGTGGGACGTCGTGGGACAACCGTGGGACATCGTGTTACACCGTGGTTCGTACTTCGTAGAATGTCGCCGGACACCGTGGATCGTCGTGGGATGTCGTGGGACATCTTGGGACACCCTGGGACGTCGTGGGATGTCGTGGGACGTCGTGGGACAACTTCGGTCTATGTGGGACACCGTCGGACATGGTTGGACATCGCGGGTCGTCGTCGGACACCTTGGGACGTCGTGGGACATCGTACGATACTGTTTGTCATCGTTGGTCACGTATGACACCGTGGAACACCGTTGGGCATGGTGGGACGTTGTGCGATGCCGTGGGACACCGTTGGACACCGTGGGACTTCTTCGATGTCGTAGGAATCCTTTGGATATCATGGGGCCCCGCTAGACACCGTTGGACACCTTCGTTCAACGTGTAACACAGTGGGACATCTCGGAACACCGTGCGGCGTCGTGGAACACCGTGGGTCGTCGTAGGATGTCGTTGGACACCGTGGGACACCGTTGGACACCGTTGGACACATTTGGACACCGCTGGACACCGTTGGACACCGCGGGACACATTGGAACGTCATGCGACGCCGTTGTACACAGTTGGACAGCTTTGGACAACGGTGGAAACCGCGGGACATCGTGGGATGTCGTAGGATGTCGTGGGACACAGTGGGACATGTTTGGACACCGTTGGATACCGTTGGATACCGATTGACACTGATGGACACCTTTGGACACCGCTGGACACCGTTGGATAGCGTGGGACGGCGTCGGACACCGTGTGACGTCGTGGGACACCTTTCCACACCGTTGGAAACCGTTGCACACCGTTGGACACCGCTGGACACCGTTGGTCACCGTTGGACAGCGTTGGACACCGTTGGACACCAAGGGACACCGTTCGTCAGCCTGGGACAGCATTGGACACCTTGGGACTCCATTGGACACCGTTGGACACCGTTGGACACCGCGGGACAGGGTGGGACACAGTGGGACACCTTTGGACACCGTTGGATACCGTTGGAGACCGATGGACACTGCTGGACACAGTTGGACACCGCTGGACTCGGTTCGACACAGTTGGACACAGTTGGACACTGTTGGGCACCGTTGGACACATTTGGACACCGATGTACACGGTTGGACACCGTTGGACATCGTGGGACTTCGTGGCACGCCGTGGAACACCGTGTGACATCGTGGGTGATCGTTGGATGTCGTGGGGCACCGCTGGACACCGTTGGACACCGTTGGACACCGTTGGGCCCCGTTTGACACAGTAAGACACGTTTGGTCAACGTGCGACAACGTTGGAAAACGTTGGACAACATTGGACAACGCTGGAAACTGTTGGACACACTTGGAAACCGTGGCACATCGTGGGACACCGTTGGTCTACGTGGGACACCTTTGGACAACCTTATACACAGTTGGACTACGTAGGACACCGTTGGTCACCGTTGGACTATGTTACACCATGTGATACCGTTTTTCATCGTGGGACGCCGTCGGATGTATGGCGACACCGTTGGACGCAGTTGGGCACAATTGGGCAACATTGGACACGGCAGGACACCGTTGCACTCCGTTTGGCTCCGTTGCACACCGTTGGGCACCGATGTACACCGTGGGACGTCGTGGGACACCGTGGGACTCCGTGGGACGTCGTGGGTTGCCGTGGGAAGGCGTGGGACGTCTTGGGACATCGTGGGACGTCTTTGGATATCGTGGGACACCTTTGTTCACCGTTGGACACCGTTGGACACCGTAGGACACCGTGGGACACCGTGGGCAACGTTGGAAAACTTTGGTTCACGTGGGACACCGTTGGACACCGTTGGACACTGCGGGACATCTTGGAACGTTGTGAGAAGCCGTTGGACACAGTTGGACAGTGGGACGTCGTGGGATGTCTTGGGACAACTTGGGACATTCTGGGAATCTGTTGGACACCGCTAGGCACCTCTGGTCAACGTGGGACACCGTCGGACGTCGTGGTACACCACGGGACACTGTAGGACACCTTGAGACACCGTTAGACACCGTTTGACACCTGGACGTCATTGGTCACCGTGGGGCACCTTTGGAATACGTTGGACGTCGTTGGACACAGTTAGACACCTGTCGTACGCCGTTGGACATCGTCGGACGTCGTGGGACACCTGTGGAAACCTTAGGACTCCGTTGGTCAACGTTCGTGTCCGCTGGACACATTGGGACACCGTTGGACACCGTTGAATACATTTGGTCAATGTTGGACACCGTTGAACCACTTTGGACGTCCTGGGACACCGTGGGACGTCGTGGGACACCTTTGGACACCGTTGGACACCGTGGGACGTCGTGGGATGTCTTGGAACAACTTGGGACATTCTGGGAATCTGTTGGACACCGTTAGGCACCTCTGGTCAACGTGGGACACCATGGGACGTCGTGGTACACCACGGGACACCGTAGGACACCTTGGGACACCGTTGGAAACGGTTGGACACCGTTTCACACCGTTTCACACCGTTGGACACCGTGGGACACCGTGGTACACCGTTGGTGAACGTGGGACGTCGTGGGATGTCGTGGGACCACTTGGGACATTTGGGACACCGTCGGACACCGTTAGAGAACTTTGGTCGACGTAGGACACCGTTGGGCACCGTTGGGCAACGTGCGACACCGTGGGACACCATTGAATACCGTTGAACACCGCTCGACACCGCTGGACACCGTTGGACATATTTGGACACCGTTAGACACGGTTGCACACCGCTGGACACAGTTCTATACCGTTGAACGCCATTGGATACCGTTGGACACCGCTGAACCCCGCTGGTCACCGTTGAACACCTTGGGACACCGTTGGACAGCGTTGGACACCGTGGAACGTCGTCTGACACCGTTGGTCACCGCTGGACACCGTTGGCCACAGTGGGACAAGGTGGGACACCGTTGGTAAACGTGGGACGTCGTGGGACTACGTGGTACGCCGTTGGACAGCCTTGGACACCGTGGGACGTCGCGGGACAACGTTGGACACCGTTGGATACAGTGGGACACAGTGGGACACCGTTGGTACACGTGGAACTTCGTGGGACAACGTCGGACGCTGTTGAACACCGCTGCACAAAGTTGGACACCGACGGACGTCGTGGGATGTTGTGAGATGTCGTGGGACACCATTGGACTACGTGGGACACCGTGGACGACGTGGGACTTCGTGGGCACCGTTGGACACCGTGGGACAATGTGCGACGTCGTGGGACGTCGAGGGGATCCGTGGGACATCGTTTGCCACCGTGGGCTGTCGTGGGACACCGTGGGAATTCCTGGGACACCGTGCGACGACGTTGGACGTCGTAGAACACCATGCGACGTCGTGGGATGTCGTGGGACACCGTGGGACATCGTGGTTTATCGTGTATTGTCGTTGGACACCGTGGGACACCGTGGGACGTCGAAGGATGTCATGGGACGTCATGGAATACCGTGGGAAATCGTGGGACACCGTTGGACACCGTTGGACACCGTGGGACACCGTCCGCCGTCGTCGGAATTCGAGGGATGTCGTGGGACACCGTGGTACACCGTGGGACGTTGTGGGATTTCCTGGGACCTCGTGGGTTGTCGCGGGACACCGTGGGACATTGTGGGACATCGTGGGACACCGTAGGACATCGTTTGACACCGTGGGACATCGTGGGACACCGTGGGACACCGTGGGACGGCGTGGAACATCGTGGTACGACGTGTGACACCGTGCGAGAACGTGGGACTTGTGGGACATCGTGGAATGACTCGGGACACCGTGGGACACTGTGGGGCGCCGTAGGATGTCGTGGGACACCAAGAGACGTCGTGGGATATTGTGGGACGGCGTGGAACACCGTGGGACGTCGTGGACACTGTGGGACACCGCGGGACACCGTGGGACTTGTGAGATGACATGGAACAGTGTGGGAGACCGTAGAACCACGTGGGGCAACGTGGGATGTCGTGGGACTTCGTGGGACACCGTGGGACGTTGTGGGATTTCCTGGGACCTCGTGGGTTGTCGCCGGACACCGTGGGACATTGTGGGACATCGTGGGACACCGTGGGACATCGTTGAACACCGTTGGACACCGTTGGACACCGTTGGACACCATTGGGTTCCATTGGACACAGTTAGACGTCGTGGGATGTCGTGGGACCACTTGGGACATTTGGGACTCAATGGGACATCATGGGACGTCGTAGGATGTCGTGGGACACCGTTGGACGCCGTTGGACATCATTGGACACCGTTGGTCACCGCTGCACTCAGTTGGACACCGTTGGACACCATTGCACACCATGGGACGCCGTAGGACGTCGTGGGACACCATGGGACATCCCTGGACAGCGTTTTGCACCGATGGACACCATGGTACACGGCTGGTCACATTTGGGCAACCTTGGATGTCGTGGGACACCGCTGGACACCGTGGGACACCGTGTGACACCTTTGGACGCCGTGGGAAAACGTGGGAATCCTGTGGACACCGTTGGACACAGTTGATTAACGTAGCACACCGTTGGTACACGTGGGGCGTCGTGGGACACCGTTGGTAAACGTGGGACGTCGTGGGACACTGTTGGACAACGTTTTACGTCCTGGAAACCGTCGGACACGGTGGGAGACCATGCGGCGTCGTGGGACAACATTGGACACCGTTGGACACCGCTGGACCCCGCTGGACATCGTTGGACACCTTTGGACAACGTTGGACACAGTGGGACACCGTGGGACGTCGTGAGACAACGTTGGCATACGTGGGACACCGTTGGACAACGTGAGACACCGTTGGACACCGTTGGACAACTTTGGACTTGGTTGGACACCGTTGGACACCGTGGAAAGTAGTTGGAAGTCGTGGGACTCCGTTGGACGCTGATGGACGACGTTGGACACCGCTGGACATCGTTGTACACCGCTGGACGCAGTTTTACACCGTTGGACACCGTTGGACAGCATTGGACAGCGTGGGGCACCTTTGGACACCGTTGGAAACCGTGGGACGTAGTTGGAAGTCATGAGACTCCGTTGGATGCTGATGGATGCCGATTGACACCGTTGGACATCGTTGGACACCGCTGCACACCGTTGGACGTCGTGGGACACCATTGGACGTCGTGGGACACCGTTGGACACCGTTGGACAGCGTTGGAAACCGTTGGACACAGTTGGACAACTTTGGACTTCGTTGGACACAGTTGGACGCCGTTGGACGCCGTTGTACACCGTTGGACACCGTTGAACACAGTTGGATACCGTTGAACGCCATTGGACAACGTAGGACACTGTTGGACACCGCCGGACACAGTTGGATACCGTTGATCGCCATTGGACACCGTGGGACTCCGTGAGACACCGTGGGTCGTAGTGGGTTGTTGTGTGACATCGTGGGATGTCTTGGGATACCGTGGGACACCATGGCACGCCGTGGGATGTCGTGGGACACCGTGGGACATCGTGGGACACTGCGGGAGATCGTCGGACACGGTGGGACATCGTGGTATGTCGTGGAACACCGCGGGACACCGTGGGACATTATGGAACATCAAGGGACACCGTGGGACATCGTTGGACTCCGTGGGACATCGTGGGACACCGTGGGACACCGTGGGACTTCGTGGGATATTGTGGGACTTCGTGGAACACCATGGTACGTCGTGGGACACCGTGGGACGACGACAGGCAACGTGGGACGACGTCGGACAGCGTGGGACATCCTGGGACACCGTGGGACATCGTGGGTCACCGTGGGACATCATGGGACACCGTGGGGCACCGCGGTACGTCGTGGGATATCGTGGCACGTCGTGGGTTGTCGCGGGACGTCGTCGGATGTCTTGGGATACCGTGGGACGTCGTAGGATATCGTGGGACTTCGTGGGACACCGTGGACCACCGTGAGACTTGTGGGATGTCGTGGGACACCTTGGGATGGCGTGGGACACCGTGGGAAGTCGTGGGGTATTGTTGGACGGCGCGGAACACCGTGGGATGTTGTGGGATATCTTGGGATTTCGTGGGACGTTGTGGGACATCGTTGGATGTCTTGGGACACCGTGCGATGTCGTGGGACACCGTGGGACATCGTGGGACACCGTGGGACATCGTGGGACACGGTGGGACGTCGTGGGATGCCGTGGGACGTCGTGGGATGCCGTGGGACGTCGTGGGATTTCGTGGTGCGACGTGGGACACTGTGCGAGATCGTGTGAATTCGTGGGACATCGTGGGACGTCGAGGGACACCGCAGGACATCGTGGGACTTGTGGGTACAGTACAGTACAGTACAGTACAGTACAGTACAGTACAGTACAGTACAGTTACAGAGTCGGATATTATATTATATTATTCCATAGTATATTATATTACATTATATTATATTATATTATGCTGAATTATATTATATTATATTATATTGTATTATATTATATTATATTGTATTATATTGTATTATATTATATTATATTGTATTATATTGTATTATATTATATTATATTGTATTATATTATATTGTATTATATTATATTATATTATATTATATTATATTATATTATATTATATTATATTATATTATATTATACTATATTATATTATATTATATTATATTATATTATATTATATTATTTTGCATTAAATTATATTATATTATATTATATTATATTATATTATATTATATTATATTATATTATATTATACCATATTATATTACATTATATGATATTATATTATAGTATACTATACTATATTGTATTGTATTATATTATTTTATATTACATTATATTATATTATATTATATAATATTATACTATATTATATTATATTATATTATACCATAGTATATTATATTACATTATATTATATTATATTATGCTGAACTATATTATATTATATTATATTATATTACATTATATTATATTATATTATAATATATTATATTATATTATATTATATTATATTATGTTATATTATATTATATTGAATCATATTATATCATATTATATTGTATTACATTATATTATACTATACTATATATATGTCATATCATAATAGACCATATTAAAATATTATATATACATTATATTATATTATATTATATTGTATTATATTATAATACATTATAGTATATTATATTATAATAAATTATATTATATTATATTATACTATATTATATTATACTATATTATATTATATTATATTATATTATATTATATTATATTATATTATATTATATTATATTATATTATATTATATTATACTATATTATATTGTATTATACTATATTATATTGTATTATATTGTATTATATTGTATTATATTGTATTATATTATATTGTATTATATTATATTATATTGTATTATTTTATATTATATTATGTTATATTGTATTGTATTATATTATATTATATTATATTATATTTTATTATGTTATATTATATTATATTATATTGTATTATATTATATTATATTAAATTATATGATATTATACTATATTTCATTATATTATATTGTACTATATTATATTATATAATATTATATATCTGCGTGCGTCAGAGTTCTTAGACTCATCGGTGCGTTTCAATCTCACATCACATTATTTTTCTTTCTTTCCTCACTCGTCAATCATACGTTCATTATGTCCACGTATAATTTTTCGTATTTGCATCCCTTTAAATTTCGCTAACGCTCTTGCATACATTTGCTTTAGGTGTTTAGAACAAGAACCATTAAACCACTATAATTTTGGATGGTTTCAACTGTAAGATATATATCACATTTTCTGCCGCAGTACTTACGTGCCGACCACTGTTCGCGTTGCGTTTATTTTTCTAATACCTAGATCCGGACGATCTCATCCGGCATTTCTCGGCTGGCTCAATCGGTAAACTCCAGACGGACGTTAAATTCAGTAAACTCCAACGTTATCAGAACAGCGGCCGATAATTGTTTTTTTGCGGTTTTCCGCTCCTCCCGTTAACTTTTTATGTATTATCCGGTCAAATGGCTTAGACCTATGCATGATCCGAAAATTTCGAAAGTCCCAATGAATGAGGAACACACGCAGGGGTATAAATCGGTATATCACGATGCCGTCGTAATCATCCCGAAATCCACGACCTTTAAACACTTGCGAGGATACCTCGGTATGATTAACTTCTACCGGCGTTTCATACCAGGGGTCGCGAATATTCTTCAGGCGCTTAACGATTTACTAAAGAGCGTATTGAAGGGCAACGCGCCCTCGCTGAGGCCACATTGCCAGATGCGCCGGGCAGCCTCGCGGTAGATGCGTCCGACCACGCCATAGGAGCTGTCTTGCAGCAACGTATAAACGACACATGGTAGTCGCTGGGATTCTGTACAAAATCCCGGACCCTCGCGTAGCGAAAATACAGCGCATATGATCGCAAACTACTCTTGATGTACGCTGCGGTTAATCGCTTTATACACGCCGTAGAAAGAAGACATTTTGTTATTTTCACATACCACAAATCTCTCACATATGCGTTTAATCAAAACTTGTACACGTAGTAGTCGCGTCAATTCCGATACCTCGACTACATCGGACAGTTTACGACCGACATATACTATATCAAAGGTCAAGACAACAACGTACCGACGCCTTATCCTGGATCGAAGCGATAGGAAAATCCGTATACCACGATACGCTCGCTGCCTCGCAAGTGAATGATACCGAGTTACGCAAAATCGTCAACTTCGGCACGTACACATTATAATTGAAAAAGTTACGTTATCCCGATCATGACGTGGAAATATTTTCCTACATATCAGGCGAAACTCTACGACCGTATGTACCGAAACCGTTGCGGCGCAGTGTATTTAATTCGCTACACGCACTTTTCCATTTATGAATACGCGCTACACAGATCCTGGTAATGACGCGTTCTGATTAATAAGGATTGTCGAAAATTAGATACGACAAACTATCGCGTGTCAGCGATGTAAAGTCACCAGGCACGTATCCACGCCAGTCAGAACATAATAATAGTTATACAATATTCGCAAGGCTATCGATATTGTCCAACGTGTATCGACCGTTTCTCGCGTTGGCCCAAAGCCAACCCCATCGCCGACATGGAAGCGTCAACAGTTGCTTCAGCCTTCCTGTTTTCCAGGGTAGCTCGTTTCGGCGTTCTTTTAAGAATAACATCCGATCAAGTAATGGATCACAAAATGGAACACCACAAAGTAATGGATCCTCAGAACGAACACACGCCGTAATAGCTGACCTGCTGAAATGCGTACGGAAAAATTCAAACGAAGACTGGGACGAACATTTAAACTTCATATGCCTAGCCTATAACACAATGATACACGACTCTACCGGACTCACTTTCGGACATAAAGCCAATTTACCATCAACGATTGCTAAAAATTCTCAACGAACTTACGTAGACGAAGTACCATTTAGAAAACGAGAATGGGACTCGAGATTTTCCAAAGGCCGCGATCTATTAATAAAAAGTAAACAACGGTATCAAAGAGATCAAAGACGCAAAATAATAAAACCTCAATCAGTTTTCAAAGAAGGAGATAGAGTCTTGATACATAATGGTTACAAAGAGCATAAATTAGACTCAGAATGGTTAGGACCATACACCATTGAAAAGGTTGAAACTCCCTATTACGAAATCTTAGTAGAAGGTAACATAAAGAAAATAAACGGTAACCGTTTGAAATCTTATTTTCCAGGCCGCTCGTCACCGCAACCATAGCAATAGCGAATGCGCAAATAGAAACCCTACCGCTAAAAAAAGGAGCTATGGTGCGATCTTCAATC
>JACXII010000681.1:0-18526 GCA_014737395.1 Bombus waltoni
TTTTCAATAAAATAAAATTCCTTTACCTTATTCCTTTACTTGTTGTTAAAACAGACATTTCTAGTCCAAGTAACGATCCCTTTATTCATTTTCTATTTGTAAAGTACACGAATTCTTAGTTTTACAACGAATCAAATGCTTCATCAGCTAATCACGAACGTAGTTGACTACTTAATCGATGACAATTTAAGGCATACGGTTATTCATAGTTGTGCGTGGTAGCGAAACAAAGGATAAGTAATCCAGCAAGCAGTTCCAGCTGTCGGAATCGTAATTTACCGTCGTATTCCACACTCACTCAAACACACACATACACACACACCGCACAACACAACACAACACAACACACGCACCCGTCCCCCGTGGCCCATACCCCGATACGAACTATAGTGTAATAGACGACACCATGGAAAATGTTTTGGACAAAACGATTGCGATTTTCATTTACATCGACGCTTCCATCGACTGAACGTTCAGCGTAGCTTTAAACGAAGTGATAAATATCGTAACGATAAAAACGACACTCGCTGTTACAACCAAGTTACAATGTCTATGTAAAATCTTGGATGGCAGCAGATACTTCGTTTATATTTAAATCTTGAATGCCTATCGTGGAGTTAATTGCCAGGAAACCAGCCTAAATTTAAAATTAAAACTGATAATGGTCGTAACGTTTTCCTTTGTAATACCAATAACGATTAATTAGGAAAACAGCTAACGATTTCTCACGATCGACTTTTCATTTTCTCTCGATAGTCACAGCAGAGAGTGTCGAATTTTTCTTCCGGCCGAAGATCCACAGTAGATGGACGGTTTCCGTCTGGAGCGTCGACGTGACCGGTAAGGGCAGATCGCTCGATTTCTCCCGGATCACTGACAGACTGAGTCGCGCCCATGTCTTTAATAACAAAACCGGCGAGGAAGAATGACATTAATTCCCAGCGTCTAATGCAATTTGTTACGCGACAAACTACGCCGAGAAAAAGGATTGGGTTTCAAACTCTTCTTCTTCTTCGCCGCTAGCCAATCTTTTCTCGGTACTTTGTCGTCGAGAAGATTGATTCCGTAAAAGTATCTACTCGGTTTTACTTTTTTTTAAAGAAAGACGAAGGGGGAGAGGCGAAGAAAGAAAAGGGGTAAAGACGAGGATGAGAATAAAAGTGGAAGACGAATCTCATTAAGCTCGCGACTGAAAGCTCTGAAATAGAAGACTTGGACTTTATTATTGTAGCTCAGATTTTACGAATCAACATTGTCAATGTACGCTAATGCGATATTCTTTCCTTTTTTTCTTTTTTCATTTTTTTCTTTTTTTTTTCTTTTTCTTTTTCTTTTATGAACACTCATGGGGATAAGTAGCTTTGAATATCTTGGCGAAGCTGAATAGCGAATTTTGGGAAAGAAAGAAATATTGTTTGTAAAGTCTTAGCCGGAGTCGGAGATAATGATAACAATTTTCAAAATCAAGTTTTATATGCGCACAGTACCTGTGCATCCTGGATTCAAACAATTTACATGCTTACAAATAGAGCAATAGACTTGCATGAAAATAAAAACACATTGCTAGACGATGGATAAAGGAAGAAGGCACAGATGAATTCACGTTGGTTGATTTAATAAAATAATATCAACTAACATGGACTATATCTGGAAACTTGCAGAAACTGTTAGACTCAACCTAGCTTGCCCTTGAACGACGAGGTAACAAGCTCCATTGAGGTTATAGGACATCGAAGTTCACTAACTGAAACTATGAAATATGAGGATTCGACTTAATCAACTTTCGAACCGCGCAAGTTCGGACACGTATAAAATCATAGAACTTGCAGTTTCGTAATCGCGAAGACATGGAATATGCCTCACTTCGAATTTTATCATACCAGAATCGCAGACATTAAGAACAGAATCGGTTTTTCTCATCGCTATAAATTTCAATCAAACTCATCTTTTGTACATAAAAGTAAATGTCCACAAATTTCAATAAGTTATTCTAACAAATGATTTTCGTGGATCAGATTCGGAATCAGATTACGAAAACTTCTCTGAATTTCCTACTTAATTTCGTTGTAAAATCGTTTAATAGGGCCTAGATCACGTAATCGTACGAGTCGATACATACTTTTGCTTTTAAATGTGTAATTAGTGTGTATCTATATGTTACAATACAATAAATACCCATAGTTTTTCTAGTCACCGTAAATCTCTGTTTAGGTTCCATTCGTTCAGACGTATTTGCCTAATATTTGAAAGAGCGCAAATTTGGGTTAGGTTTGGGTTAGGTTTGGGTTAGGTTGGGTTAGGCATAAATATCCGTAGTCTGGAAATAATAAAAATCCTTTAATCCAAGTGTCTATGGCGTTGTTCTCGTTATAACAGCATATTATAACCCGATTAAATTGATTTTTGAAAGCCAGTGCACGTCGATTTTCGAAAGTTAATGAAACTGGTGTTTATACAATAGAACTACAATATCTTCTTACTTGACAAACCCTTCATCTTCAGATTCTTTAATTATTGAATTATTAAATGGATTAATGAGGATCCTTCAAACGGAAGATCCTTCAGACGGAAAGACTCCTGATATCAGTGATATTTGGATAGCAAATACACATATTGTATGCAGTTATATGCATATGTAATATCGTAATAGTATCGTATACATATAGTATTTATATATTTTATATTTAATAGGTGATTTAGATCTATGGATTTGTAGAGATTTGTATAGATTCTGATGATTGCATAAAATGATAGTAAATGTAGCTCTTAATTACTGATTCATCATTAATTTGAACATTTTGGCGATATTGATATTGTTACGACCGTTCGCGGAGAGACGCGATCTGGATTAAACGCGCCAACGAGAGGTGTAAATTCTCGTTACGATATTGACAATCGACGCCACGAACACAATCGTTCCCTTAATTCTTTTCGGATATTAAGGGTGGTTGTAATGATTTTGCCATTAATTAACAATACCAAAATATGTATTTCCAACAATGTTTCCGAAGGTAATTGACAATTAGTTATTTTCGTCACGACGATACAATTATATGTGTGTTGTAATTAGACTTGAATTCTTTGATATATTCGCCTTGATTGCACTTAAAGATCGCTTGCGTTTTCGATGTATGCCTTCCGAAGGTTCGGACAGAACTGCCTGATTTTGACGCTCTTGGTTCCTATGTCCTTTGTCTTTCGCGACCGTTGGAAACTGAGTCACGTGATATATCGGATGATCCAGCATCGAGAAGTTTCTATGATCGACTCATCAGGCTTCTCGAATGGTAACGAACTTTCTCACGAGGTATCGATATATCTCGAAGCATGACATCGGCTATGTTCCGCAACAATGTAGCTGTTTGAAAATGTAGTAGGAAGATCTTTTCGGTGACATTGTAGGACATAGGAACCGTTGGAAACCGACATTGTATTGTGCGAGATGCAAACTATGTCGTGTCAATTTGTAATTAAATGTACTCTATTTTTGAAATGACGGTTGAGAAAGACGGTTTGCTGTGAGCCACGCGGCGTAACAGATATAACGTTATTACAAGCCGACTACAATTTCTAGATACTTATTAATAGCAATGTATGTGAATACAAGGAATCCTAGAAAATAGCAAAAAAGAAAAAAAGATTCTCTTCCGTATTATAAACTCGATAAATTGTAAACGCGGCTCGATCAAATTCTCACTCGCGTAATAATATTTAAAAATTCAGTATTTCAATCCACATCTTACTCTGTCCTTCTGGCAATCGAGACATTCAAATTTCAAATAGGGTCGACTCTCTCTGTCTTCTTTATTCGGCAATTAAAACAGAATCACGGCAATTACAACGGACTCATGGCAATTAACGCTGTAACTCTGAAATTACAGTCTTCCATCGCTAATCCAATTAACTACCAACCAAATAGAGTGCGTAACTCGCACGAGCGTTCGTTCTTCGCACGAATCTAATCGGTCGAGCTCATAAAACAGGACATGTCCGTTACAGGCCGTCCTAAAGTGTCGCCTACCTTTAACAACCTCTTGCTGGTTAATCGACTCGTAGCAGATACGAAGCCGCTGCAGCTCTCGAGGCTCATTCGATCTCGAATAACATTTCGACAGTGGCGGCCGGCGCATTAGATATGTATTGAATTCGACGGTCGCCCGTGTGTTTTGTGTTTAACCCTACCTAACTACTCGAACAATGAGAATCTTGACGGTAATACTAAATAGCCACATGTTTCAAATGTGCGACGTGCTGAGAATGTGGGAAATAAGTAAGTATTCCACTTACTTGCGGTTCTTTTCGATTGTACGCTTATGCGATCGATATCATTCTTTAAATTAGTGTACCACGTTTCTAATAATAAGAGACTGGTTCTCTCATAATAATCGTTTTGGTTCTCTCTCTCTCTCTCTCCCTCCCTCCCTCTCCCTCTCCCTCTCTATCTATCTATCTATCTCTATTTATCTCTATCACTATCTCTATCACTATCTCTATCACTATCTCTATCTCTATCTCTATCTCTATCTCTATCTCCATCTCTATCTGTATCTCCATCTCTATCTGTATCTGTATCTCCATCTCCATCTCTATCTCCATCTCTATCTCTATCTCTATCTAAAAATAATAATATTTACTAATGTAAATCTAAAAATGCTCGACAGTGGCAGACGGTGGAGACGAGGTGTGGACGATCGGCGTATCTGTAAATATCAAAAGAAACAGTGCCAAACTTTTTAATACATGTATAACAATATGACTTGTAATATTTCTAATACAAATAATTAATATTGCAACGGTGGGAGAATTTTCTACCGTTACACCGCGCATATGTATGTTAGTGTTGTTAGTATTTATTTAGTATTTATTTCGCACCAACGCAAAATTATATGATTTTATTCGCGCTCTTCAACTTTTCGTAAAAATCTTGTAGTTTAGTAGCCTAATAATTTACTAATAGTACTAGTAGTTTTTCCACGCGAATAATAGATTCATAACTTTTTACAAGTCGACGTATGTTTCGAAAAATAGGTAATTCTCACAACACATTCATGAAGATTCAATTTGAAAGCGACGCGAGATTTACGATAGGTTACGGTCAGAGACGATTGCAACTTTTGAACCAATGATTTTTCCACCGTCTGGGTATGAAGTAACAATGACTCTTTTTGGATCTTAGGGGGTTTTTGAGGTCGCCGAAGCTGAAAACGAGGGTCATTTTTCAGAGAAATAAGGCGTACAGAATTTCAGTCCACCTGTTGATGCGTAACGTTCTGGTGGCTTTTGACGACACCTCTTTTAAAAGTCGATACCCTTAAGCTACTGGTATGCTCGTTACTCTGCATGCATTTGAATCGTGGGTATCGGATTGGGTTTCTTGGGTACTTTTTATTTTCCGTCCGCGACGCCGTAAGGTGGTGACCAGTTAGATGGCGATCATACAGAGAACGGTAGGCGGTAAACGGCGTAGTTGGCATTTGCAGAAAACTCAATATATCAGTGATATGCATTTTTAATCGAGTTATAACTCATTTCCAAAACAGACATTTCTTACAGCCTGGCGTGTATGCAGTTGCGCCACAAAATTTTCATCCGATGGATCGACAGAACATCCAAGCTTGTCCAATTATCGTTTATCCTATACACTATATGCTATAGACAAGAGATAGGAGCTCGACTTGGGTGAGGTCATTATACCTGGCCGTTGCGACCCGTCTCAAGCTGGTTGGCATCCAATACTAACGCATGCGCTGCTACCGGCGTAAAATTATTATTAAGGCCGTATTATACAATACATGTAGGAAAAGATTATTTAAAACGTTGATTACTATAACGTATTTCAAAATTATGGAAATCAGAGAGGTGACAGTACCTCTAACTAATTAGCCAGATTTCTACTTAGGTTCCATTTCTTCAGTTACGTTCATAAAGATATATAAAAATGCGACAAAATCCGCAAACTGCAAGTAAATAAAGCCGAAACTGGCATTAATCCTCGACCTAACGGAAATTGCAAAATAGCAATTGCATCGCAACTAACAATTACGACGTTACACCACGATTATTTGGCAAAAGTAGCAAGATAAATAGCTCGCAATCAATATTTGTAATTAAAACAACTTACGAACGCTTGTGTAATTCACTGCAGTCGTTACAATCGTTGCATACGTGGTAATCCTCGTTCAACTAGAACCGCATATTGTCCGAAAGTGGGACAATGTCGTTTCCTTAAAGTCACGTGCGTCGCGTATCCGTCGTGTATCCATCGTGTATCCGTCGTGTCTTCACTCTCCAACTCCGCGTACGTAATTTCGCAGCAGCACACGCGCCTCCGCTCGCCAATTACACCGCGTTACCAGCATGATTACGAGGACGACCGGACGATCGAATCGTTTTTGCACCGGTCTACAATGGTTACAATAATCACCTGACATCTTGCAACGCACTCGAGATACGTGGTAATTGAATCAAGGATGGAGGCCATTCAGGTTCTCGTGTAAATTCGGACGACTATTTTTTTTCTCTCTCTTTTTCTTTCTTTCTCTTTTTGTTTATTTGGAGAATTTTGAGATTGCAGAAGCTCGTCGAGTTTTGCTTTTTGGAGAACGGTGAACGTGTTAGAGTTATATCAGGTTTGGTAGCACGTAGATTGCGGATATTTGTACAAATTCGTAGTTCTACTAATATATTTATTTTACTATTTTATTTTTATTGTTATATTCTTGTTATATTCTTGTTATATTCTTCTTGTCGTGTATTACAAGCTTAGGTAAAAAGAAAGTGATAAATGTTACAAGCGTATATACGAGGAGATATATACGTGTACAAGCATTAAGTAACGATCTTTCTTTGATACAGCGTTGATTTGTACTATCCTTTCGAGTGCCTTAGGAACGTAGGGCGAAAGAAACAAATCTCAAATAATTATTGCTTATTATACGATTTTCTTCTATAGAATTGCAACGAACAAACCACGGTCTGTAGCAGGCGTTTTATATCAATCCACTATAATAACGAACGTGTTGGTTTTTAATTAATTTCACCGTATCCATTATACATTGTTCGTAATACATTGTTCACACAGTAACGAACAGTATAAAAAGTTTTTTTTTATTTTTCTTTGTGTTTTACAATTTGTCGAACGGGACGTTTAGTAAATTTTTATAACTTTATTGCTAAATAACAAGTGTAACAAATTAATACATGTATAACAATAAGTAACAAATTACGGTTATTGTTATAAATAAACGAGAATCTGGATAGGTATCTTCAAATTTCAACGAATATCGTGTTCTTGAAATACAACCACAATAAAAGTTTCTTGTGTTGTTCGTGACAATAATACCCGGCACACAATCAATCGCTGCTTCTTTAGCAATTAGTAAGGAAAGATGAAGTAGACAACAAATTCTGTACCGCCCGAGCTCAGCCAATTAAATTCGAAGCGCAGGAACAGCAGTAGAAGCTGACGATCCGCGTAACAATCTTTCCTTGCCTTCTGGGTCGCTAGTGGCTTTAACGAAGCGACGTCCACCGGTCGTCTCTCATTACCAATTCCAACTAACTACATCTTATCTCCATTAAAATGTTTAGCATTAAAAAGTATTTGCTCGATCCGCGAGAACTTGCGCGTTTCTACGAGATTGCAGCGTTGACGTTCGTTCAAACAGACACCGAGGGAACGACCGAGAACGTCATAAAGTTTTATCGTTGGTAAGTTTAAGGCAGGCGGTCGAGCGTTCGTTTTCACATTTTTCGAACTGTGTGAATTCGTCGGCGTGTTTGATAGAACGACAAGTAACTGCGTGTGTACGCTTAAATCGGCCGCGCAACTGCACGGGGTTGAAGCTTCCTGCATCTTGATGGACGGACGACGCATCGAACGTACGAAAGCGGAAATGTCGCTGAGCATCGACCAACCAACCTAAATTCGGCTAACTGGGTTCGAGCACACGAACCCTTCGGCTTTCGTCTTTCGTCTTTCGTCTTTCGTTCTTCGGACGCGACCGCTTTCTCATTCTGCAGCTATGTATTATCTAAACACTGCTTGAACATCATCCCGTCGCAATCGATCCGTAAAAAGGGAAGATATCAAGAATGCAGACCCACAGTAGGTGAAAAAAGTTTCTGTACACCACTGCATTTATCATTATTTTTATGAAATGAACTATATTAACCCTTCAACCGCGGGTGAACATTGGTCCAGTTGTAAGGAAACATGGAAAAGAGCAGAAATATATTAGCTAGTTACATAAGATGAATTAAAGCCACACGCAGATAATTCTTGTGTAAAACAACATAATGTAGCGGACATGTTATAATATTCATTAAGTGTGTGTAAACCTCTCGTTATAATTAACGATCGCACAAACAAACAGTAGCTTCGATGCTTCGATATACAAGCGTACTGATTCGATCGACGCCCACGAAACACCTTCTCGAGTACGTATCAACGCAACAAGTTATATCTCTCTGTTTTTCTCGGTCAAAGTGGAATACGAGCAAAATGAAGATCAAAGTATATTAGGTACCAACATATCGGAATAAACGCGAGTTATTTTATCATTCTAAATTGTTAGAGATGCGATATTTATTTCCTTATTCGCTCCAAAATTATTCTTTATTAATCGAAAACGAATCGCAGTTAGATGAGCGCGGAGTAAAGATTTCCAAATTTATTCGTTCAAAATTCTTTCCATTTAAAATTATAATTATATTCCTTTTAATTCCTTAATTTATAATATATTCCTTTGAAAATTGTTGTATATTCCTTCGAAACGAAGTTTTCCAATATTACTCGCATTGGTATGAAATACCATAAATTTATTTCAATTCATTTGGAAAATGTTTCGTATATCTTAGAAACAATATTTTACAACGTAATTGAGATCAAAATCGATACAAGAAAACGCTCAAATTTACTAACATTTTCTCAGATATTCAACCGAAATAAAATACAATTTTATTCATTCTATCATTCATTTAGCTTACATCTCTTTGAATTTATTAGGAAACCGATTTCTAGATTTTATAAGTTATTCAAAATTAAATGTCAATCCTGTACTTTTTATTAAGAATGCGACTGCCAAACTCTTTTTTTTATTTAAAACGTGACTATAGAATATATTCGAATTCGTTCGTCGATACCAACATATTTCTTTTAAGAAAATAAAAAATTTGCTGCCCAAACAGGCGATCGAGATGTTAATGCTAGAATTTAGATTAATTATCAATGAGGTTCGTCAACGTGCGTAACGAACAATCGCGCGTCGTTCTTGCGATATTAAACAATACCATGGACGCGACGTCGCTCCGATAAAACAATAGACGATAATACAAAGATTCAGTTAAAAGTTGAAAACAATCGAGCGTGGGGACTTGAATACTATGCGAAGGAAATTGATGGACGTGCGGGGAAAATTTCTTCCGACGATAGAGCGTTTCTGTTTGTTCCATTGAACAAATATTTTCCTAAGCCAAGGTAAAAATGAAAAACAGTAAGAAATTCGTATAACTTGGTCTAGAAATTAAAACATCCTTAGAAAATGAAAATCATTCCCTGTTTTTAAACAGGATAACGAACAAAAAACATTTAAACGAAAAGAAAAAAACAAATTCTTGTTATCGTGCAATAAAATATCGCGAAACAAACGAATAATGCACGGTGATGGAAATATTGCGTTGAAGTATGGAGACGCGATGGAATGTTTCACCACATAAAAATTAAACGGTTCGTTATATTAAATTATAATTGACGAGCGCTTTAAGATCCCGGTGAATTTTTGCACAAAAAGCAGCAAATTTTCACCCCATTAACTTCTTTGTTATAAAATTCTCTGTCAACCGTGATATTTATAAAAGTGCCGGCTTTTATGCTTCAATTATATCACAATCGTGCATTAATTCATAACAGAGCAACTCATTATTCTTCATATTTTGATACTCAAATCGTCCACCTTTAAATATCATAATTCCGTTAATAGACAATTTTCGTTGGAGAATAAAATATGCGTTCCAAGTCTATAGTACGTCTACGATCTAAATCTAAAGTTTAAAAGTCATCGACATATTCCTCCAGTTTTACAACTATCGTAAAAGCTGGCATGTCTTTGAAATAGTACTATGCCTTCTTACGAATCAAAATTACTAGTCTTTCATACACGTAAAACACCGAGTCTCTTCTCGTATATTTCCTTCCTTTGAAACTTTCAAACTCTTCAAAACGCACTACAATTTTTCTGAATAATCTGACGCTAGGAACAATTTTGTTAGTTCCATTATCTTATTCAGCTGTTAGTCCGGAATTTTTCAAGTAATTCCATGTTCTTTTCGCGAATATCTCGAAAACTGAGCGACTCCGCCTCTTATACATGTATGGGAAAAAGGTTATTCGAAATTAGTGTTGTTGACTTTTACAACATACTCAAAAATCATCGAAATCGGAGAGTAGTTAGCTTTTCTACAGTTTCACCTAATCATGAAACTAAAAATCATCGTAACGTTAATGATTTTCTATTTTGGCTATGAAAAGTTGTCGCTTACCGTACTCTCTTTAACTTTAACTGTACTCTTTAACTTTAGTCACGAAACTAAACGGTACATTACGTCAATCGATACGTTAAGAGGTACGTATTAATATAAATTTATATTTTTTCAGGTACTTCGATACGCCAGCAAACGAAGAGCTGGAGAGCCGAGCATAAAGCTGCGAGGACGCTTGGAATAATAATGGGCGCGTTTCTCCTTTGTTGGCTACCATTTTTCCTTTGGTAGGTAGTTACGATCGAAGCAATTCGAATTAACCGAATTCTAAGATACTCGTCGCACTTTTCCTTAAAAGAAATGTGTCTTATTGGCCGACAATATTCCGGTCATTTCGCTTGTCTGAATCGATAAGTCTAAAGACTCTAAATTAATATTGTGAATATTACGATTTTCAATTAGAATGAAAAAAGAAAAAAGAAATATATAGAAAATGAAAAGAATGGCGACGCTTCAGGGTTTGGAAGCCGAATTTTCTCGAACTTTTCGTGCTTCACAAGCTAAACGAATGGAGGAAAAGATTGTTTTACTAGCTCTGTTTTTTGTGGCATGCCTGTCGAAGTCATGTATGGAAAATTTCGAATCAATCGGCCAACTGGGACTTTGATCTGGTGTTTGATATCGTGTCAACCATCTCAGAAAATACGGCTCTGTAAACCTTTGTGATTCCTTTAATTTTACGAATTCGAAAAAAACCCTTTTGCACACGTAGTTTGAAAGACCTAATGTCAAAAGAATCGTTTCTTTTCTTCCTTATTAGAAGATTTAGATTAGAAAATCCCCTTAATGCTTGAGCATGTATAATGCTTTATATGTTATTACGTTTATATGAATTTTTCTTGCGCTATCACATTAAACGAATTTTTTTCCAAGTCTTCGTACTAGCCTTTTTTTCATTCTATATTCTATATTCTATATATTACAATATGTACCATACTACGGTACTATAGATATTCTTTTCGTTTAAAACACTTGGATACTTTTCCACTTACGTCGCCTCGCGCATCTGTCTACTCATAAATTTCGCGACCAGAAGAGCGAGTCCTTGTTCCACAACAACGGACCAAGACTAGACAAAGACTCAAGACTAGATAGAAACTCCGATTCGTATCTGTCGCGTATGAGTACGAACGAGGTTCGCTAGAAGCTAGAAGCTGCTCCTACGACCAAGTTTCACCAGAGTCGGCGAATACTCACAAAAGCTGAGCCGGCCGCATGCTTTATTAATGCAAAACCCAGCTGTGTGCGTCTCGAGTCGAGTTTACCGAGAGTTTACTCCTCTTTTCGCATGGAATCTAACTATTTTCCTGACTAAGCGAGGCGGCCACAGTGTTCCATAGGAAATGTCACTTGCTTCTTGCCGCTGGGAATAATACGGGAATCAGCAGTCGCAGGATATTTCACATTTAATGAAAATCGTCCGTGTTAAACCGCTCTTCGAACGTTGCAGCACAGCTTTACGATACGATCCTTGAATACGTTGCGCGAAACTTTGATTTATCAGTTAAATTAATCGAGTTAATCGTCGTTGATAAAGATCCCGCTTTTGTTGGCGTGGAAATTTCAAGTTGGCGTGGAAATTTCAAGTTGGCGTGGAAATTTCAAGTTGGCGAAAGTTTCGCAATCTTCGGTTCTAACGGGAGTTCAGGCCAAGGGTAGTTTTCGTTGAGAACTGCCATGTGCTGCTTAGATTTAGATTGTACGAAAATTTCTTCTATTGTACTAATGAAGTTTATAGTGATATTTGTCTTTGGCAGAGAACATCTTTCCGAGATAAGGAAAGTTTGAGAATTCAAAGATTTTGGAGCTTTCTTCGGGGAAATTAGGCACTTTAGATTATTATTATTATTATTATTATTATTATCATCAAATTCTTCTCTCAAAGCTGAAATAAAAAGTCAGAACGTAATAAAAGTTTTCCATTGAACATTTGATACGATGTAATTTTAATATTAGTGTACATACGCCAAAAAGTGAATTTCCATACTATTTCGTTGTCGTCCTTTTGGAAGATCTGCAATCTAAAATTTGCAAATCTCTCACTTACCGTTTGCTCCTTTCTCCTTTCCTTGGTGCCCCATTTTGTTTTTTTCCTTTTTCTTATTAATCGGTATCGCAAAGCCAATCCAATCTCACCACGAACGATACTTAGTAGAAAAACATTCAACTGACGTATAAATATTCATAATTTCCAGGTATCTAACGACGACTCTATGCGGCGAGGCCTGCTACTGTCCAGACACGGTGGTGTCCGTTCTCTTCTGGATAGGTTACTTCAACAGCGCCCTGAACCCGCTTATTTATGCGTACTTCAACCGTGACTTCCGCGAGGCCTTCAAAGACACGCTGATGAGCGCCCTGCCGTGTTGCGCGAGCTGCTGGAAAACCCCGTCGGAGTTTGTCTAGCCAGAGAAACCCCCGTGAGCAGTCGCGTCGAGCAAGCTGTTTTTTCCGATCCACAAAAGAAATCGATATCGATTCATTCGCCGAACGATCGTCCAACTTGCCCTGTTAGGAAATGTCGCGAAAATGGACCTCGTTGTCTGTCGATCATGTAACCAATCCAATCCATTGACTTGATTAATTCGAGAGTGATCGAAGGAATAGCGAAAGACGACGGCACCACGAGAAAGAATAATATATATATATAATATATAATATATAATATATAATAGTAATAATATATATATATATATATATATTATTACTTGAAATTCATAAAGACATCCCTTTTGGAATATGAAGTGAAAAAACTATCTGACTGGGAACTTTTGTACGTCACTATATATCTATGAGAAAAAAAAAGATAGGAAAAGAAAGGAAAAAGGGAGAAAATAGTTAAGAAATGATTCGATAAATGATTCAGTGAATCATATTGTTATGGGTTATGGGTTATTTTTTGAATTATTAAAAAGAATGAGAAAACGATCAAGGGATGATTCTGCGACGCAATTCGATATGAAGCTTTATAAAATATAAAGCTTAGATTCTAATTAAAAAGTACGTCTATTACGAAGAATGTTCCTCTGAATATCATCAACAAGAAGCAGTAGCTTGCACAACAGTTGTCATAATAAATAAATTTGTTACTTGAAACTATCTTTCTTTTATCTTTAGTAGACTCAAAGAAAAGTAACCTTTGAGCATGACGAAAAATGAAATTCTGGTAGTTTCTCTTACGAGTTCGTGCACGTGTACATTGACTAATTAGAAGTTGAAGGAAAGAATTTAGATTTTTAGTTTATTAAATTATCATATCAGTTTAATCAGAAGAAGGGAATTTAAAGAAAAAGAAATGTCAGCCTAAATAATTTCCCATTGTGTGCATAACTTATTGCTTTTTGTGATTTTTTTTTACCGCGGGAGGGTAGATTTAATTAAGAAAAAAAAAAAAAGACGAAAAGAGTGTTTCCTTTGCGCGAAAAACAAAATATTAAACAAAAGTTCATGTCGGCGAAATTAATGATCGATTGATTTATTTCTTTAATTGGCCAATCGCGACAGAGAACTTGATTCGCATCTTAATTAAAGACGAGCGGTCGCCTGCAAAAATAAAAGTTTCGATTAGTACCCATCGTTTCTTTCATTCGTTTGATTTATTGTTTGCAAATTTGAGTAAGTAGAATCCGCAAGATAAATTCGTGTTACACGAATAAACGGGAGACTGTGTTTAATTTTCTATTAATTACCTGGAAAATATATGTTAGGAAAATGGTCTGTTTTCTGTTATCTTTTAAAATCCATTAGTTTTATCGTACGTCAGTTAGTTTGTTTCACTCTGTTAGGAAGCGTATTTTAAGAAGAACGAAGGTACGAACTTGGTCGCGAAGTACAAAAGTTTCAGTGACTTCAAGCAGGCGGATGAAAGTGGATACTTAACTTTATGAATAAGAAATTTTTCTTATTTCTATTTCATTAAAAGAAGATCATGTAGTAAGCTCTGTTAAGTTGCACGCATTGTCGGGACGGATAATAGCCATCGATGGAATAATGGGAACGTACGTGTGATAAAACCAGCTCATATCCATCGAGCTTAAACGAGATTCGTGGCACGTGCTGTCTTTGCCGATAAAGTCGATCACGCTCGAACTGCCGTCACGCTTGGACGATTTATCAGCATGTTGATTAATCGTCATCAGAAATCTGCGACTGAATCACGAGAATTTTGTCAAATTCAAAAACATTCAACACGGAGAACGAATTTCACGTCATTTTCGACTGATATTCAGGCAAATCTGGTCTCGAATTAAGTCCATTTTAGAAACTTTCTTGCCCGTGGATCGCAGTTAGTGGATTCGTTGCGGTCACTTTCCTTGAATCGCTAAACTTTGCGCGTCTAATGTCGCGTAGGAATTGCGAATTGCTGAACCCACAAGACGGAGTTGGGATTAAATCGATTTGAACAGTTTGATTTCGATTTTAAAACTTTGTCGTAGTAAACAATTCAATGTGACATGTATGCGTAAATGTAAATGACGTATTTTCCATATACATGCTGCATCAATCGTTAATGAAAGATGGTCCTATTTTTCTAATCTAAACGCTATTATTTTAATATTTTCCCTTGCTTCCGATCCCGGAATAATACACGTGTAATGCATATCTTGCACTCTTCTTATTCATTTTCATTTTAGCTCTTTTAAGAGTTAGTAGGTCTTTGTTATTTATCGTTTGTATTTATTTTAACGATGTGAAAACACGAAGGTAGTGCTGTTATAACGACTTATTTACTGGAATTGTATACAATTGGAGGATTATTTAAATTTGGTAAAAAGTCTAATATACAAGATACCAATAATAAATGCAGTCGGCCCTCTTACTAGATAACCCCAGTTTATTTGTCATATAGAAACAATAGAAATAATGGTTGCACATGAGTTATTACGTTAAGAATGATAAATGCGCAGTTATATGTACAAGACGAGACAAAATGTTTGCATATTTTTTTACAATTTTGCAAAAGTGGCGTGTATATGTAAATTGATTGAGAGTTCAGAGAAATTACTTTCTAGTAAGGGAATTGACAGCCGTGGGCCTCAAAAGGAAATAGATTTCCTGAACTTTTTAATTTAGTATTTGTAAGAGAGAATCTGGTTGATTGATGAAGCATCGCTTCCCAGGATAAACGTACGAAGATTGAACATCCTTAAAAATGCAACGAAATTACGAAACTTTTCTTCGTCTATAGACATACTCTTACCGATACTACCGCTTCTCGTTTTCTGTTCTATACTTTCTGACTGCCAAAAGAAAACTTTACGTTTTAAAGCACGAAACGAAAAAATATCGGGTACAAAAATTGAATAGACGCTGAAATAAAAATTAAGAAAACTTGCCAAAGAGTATTAAAAATTTCGTGTTATTGTTCGAAAAAGAATATGGAAAAGAATTAAGATCAGAATTAAAAGAACAAAAGAACATTTAGTTCGAATAATTCGCAAGTATCTTATTTGATTTATTTTTACTATTTTCTACTATCTCCTAAACAACCAACATACTCTGTCCTAAAGTTCTATTGCAATTCATACAGGGGTTTCTTTCGCGATAAGTGCGAGGTCGACCTATATCTATCGAGCAGAAGTTGCTCCTGCGTGACAAAGTCGATACATGCATACATACATGCATATCGGGTTGCCTAAGGACGGGTCGGCGCGGCGGCAGCTTAACACAGACTTCAGACGAGCTGTTTATGACAAATTGCCGTAGCGGCGGCTGGTCGAAAGAGCGTGTGTATCCTTCTTTCGTTAGACAGAGAAACCTTGTATCTCTGTTCTTCCAACGCCGTCGCCGCTGCGGCAATTTGCCGCAAGTCTTTCGTCTGAAAAGTCGACCTTTTCGGCCCGGTGGAGACGAACAACTTTTGTCCGAGCGATATCGCTGTGATCACGTCTTCCTTTCTTTCACGCAGTCAAGAACAACGAGCACAGACATATTGTCGCAGCGATATCGCGCGGACAGCAGTCGTTCGTCTACACCGGGCCTTAGATCTCCATGCACGATCGCCTATCGCTGTAACGCTTGTTTCTACTTTGTCTCTACAATCCTTGTTAACGTTTCTACCGTATTCGTATTCGGGAAACGAATCGACAATTAAATACCGTGCGTTATTCTCGCGATACAGACCTCCCTGTATACTGTGCCTTCCTTTTAATTCATTCTTTCCCGGTGACCAACATCGATAGATGTATCGACATCGTTATTTTTGTAACATTTCCGATTAAATTAACGATTTCAACGTTAAACAGGTATATTTCGTAACTGGAGTTGTTAAATATCTATGGAGGTGAGGCTAAAAGCCGAATTCTCCGTCTCTTGGGTTCAATGACACGTATCAAAGTCGATTCGAAGGATTTGGCGTGCAACTGGAAGCTCGTAAACGAATTGGCTGGCCAGTCGAACGAAAGATTGAGACTCGACGCGAGCATTAACAACAACCGGAAACGGGGGGCAGAATGACAAGCGAATTCTTCTATGTCTTTCGTCGGCACGCAACGAAATTATAAATTTCGACAGAGGTTCACGTGCCGGAAACGCGTCGCCCCGTAAACGTTTTGAGACTTTATAGATGGGGTTCGTTAAATCGGGATCTTGCGCGCTTTTCGTTCGCCAGTCGTACTTTATGACGTCTGCTTGCTGGAATGGCACATTCTATGAATTTTTCTTCTATTTCTAAACACGACTACAGTACAGTTACCTTTTAAGTCAAAAGTAAATGTATTATGTCAAAATGTTTTCAACGTTTAACAATAATTTTACGTCGTTCAAGTTTTTACTGAATTTTTTGTTCCTTTCCTAATTCATCGAAGCGGGAAGATTTCAAATATGTTCTGAAATATTTTCGCTGTAATTTCCGGGACTTGAACCAGGATGGAGATATTCCTCGGATACTTAATAACATGAGAAAGTGTAAAGCGACATTCTCACCGATGTTGTTAAAAGATAAAATTCTGAAGAAAAATCGGCGTTTCGTTTTGCTTCCAATATGAGATAATTATTAAATTTATAATATATTATGTACATTGTGATACAATCCCCGTTGTGTTTCGTAACTTTCTTCTTCCAAAATGCTACAAGTGTTAAGAAATGATAAAGCAACTTGTAAGAAATAATTATAATACTTTCTCCAATAATTCAGAAGTTATGTAGAAATTCTGTAAGTGTAACGAATATACATTAGGTTCTTTAATGTTGCTGAAAATATATTTCAACGATCAGATTATGTTTAAACAATCATGCTGTTTGTATATACAAATGTATGTATGTATGTACGTATGTTTATTGAATAAATGACTGGCTTGAAATTAGCTCGCAAGATGTTTGAAATCGCGTTTAATTTGTAAATAAGTTGTCGAACGTGAACGAAACGTAGGTTAAAAGCAAACAGTGCTACCTGTAATTGCTAGCTGTAATTAGAGAAGAACAAATGCTGTAGTATTACCTGCAACGCGATACTTATTAAAAATGAGATTGTTGCGAGGAAAAAGCGTTGAACTGCGTTTAACAAAAACAGAAAATAGATAAGGTGAACGTTGGTCGAAGGTTCGTCCGTTGAGTCTGAAGTATGTACATAGTTTTTAACCAGTATAACGTAGACAACGCCAAGTCTACGTCGTAGAACAAATTGTATAGGCAGAATTCATTAATACCGGATCTTGATATACCTTATAAATCGATCAAAATTGACATGCTATTATATTAAAATTATTGCTATTATTAAATTATACTCGTTTATATACATATAGAATTTACGTTTCTCCTTAGAAAGTTATTTCTTTAAGAAATAAGAAAATTGACCGATACTCGATATGATTATGAGAAAAGATACTAAATTCCTTCATCTATCTTCCATCTTCGTATTAGATGATTCGAAAATCAATCCTACATTTTTTGTTTTAAACATTACAAAATTTGTTCCCATCATAAATGGAAATTTATGCATCTAAGATATGCTTTTGTTCGCTTACTGTAAACATAATGTTTATTAAGA
>JACXII010000725.1:0-18364 GCA_014737395.1 Bombus waltoni
TCCTCCACTAGACCTTCTGAAGAAAGAAGATGCAGTTTCATTTATCGTCGCGATGACGAGATCGCTGGCGCAATTGTCACGTCACACGTGGTCCGTGATTCAGTGTGAATACCAAAACAGGCACTTTAATAAATAAATACCATAAACGTTTAAGTGATAATACAAAAATGTCGAGTGGCACGAGTTGAAATATCGAAAAATTGAAAAAGGACAATTACGACACGTGGAAATTGCAAATCGAGGCAATACTCGTAAAAGACGATTTATGGGAATATGGAACTGGTTCATTAACTAAACCGTTAGTAGCGAATGCAGCCTCCTTATGGAGTAAAAAGGATGCTAAAGCGAAAGCCGATATTATTCTTGCGATAAGCTCGAGTGAGCTATGTCATGTGAAGCATTGCAAAACCTCACATGAAGTATGGAGTAATTTAAAGGAAGTTTATGAATCCAATGGACTGTCTGATCTGTTTAGTTTTCTTAGTCACCGAAGCCATTGAGATTGTTTAGAAATAAATCAATTTGAAGGATCAGCCAAGCTGATAGCCTTCTAGGAAGACGCTTTATACAGATGGGGTACAGCGAGGTATAGACAGGCCAGATTAGGGACAATACTTACTGGGACAATGTACTTACACTTCCGTATTAAATATATTTTTTATTTTACAATTTATCCACGCGTTCCTCTATTCACATATTCATATCTTCAACAGTATCGTTGTCGTTTTATTAATTTCGTTGATTTACTTACTGTGACAATGGGATTTGATCAATTTTCTCGTTAGCCTTTATCGGTTTCCTTATAACTTCTTTGGGATTTGTATTGCCATTTTGCACAATTATTCGTCATATGTTTATCAGCAAAGTTTAAATCATATCTTTACCGTATAGATATTGTGCTTATCTTTACCCATCGAAAGCTGTACTTCTCCAATTTTCCACAACTTCCACATCTTCTTCGAGCATCCGGTAATTTCTGCAGGTAAGAATCCAGCAAGTTCTCATTTCTGCAAATTTTCCACACTCGGAGTATTGGCGCTACCCCCTTAAACTTTCCTACTATTCCCTTCTCCTTCCACATATACTTTCTGTATTCTGGGCAGGATCCTCAATTCGCTTATTTCCAAACATTGCCAGTCATTAGTCGTGCTTTTATTACGCTTTTCGCTTCGAAAGTACAAACTTGGAAGTTGGTTCGTTTGTAGGACGCCGTGAAACGACCAAACAAATGGCCGCGCATTTACTCTTGCTATAAGGTGTACCTTGGCGAGATAGCTGAGCTTCTGCTCCTGTTGCGTTTTACGTCCGGTTCTCGCGATTACAGCAAATAAAACGCGAACAAGTTGCTCGTTAAGCCGGGCTTAACTGGTGCCAATCTTAACTTAAATCTGCCAAACTATTACCACCACCAGGAATCAAGACCAAGGTGTTCAATGACACTTCCTGGGCTGTGAACTCCAACTGGAGTTTTCTTGGCTACGAAGGAGACGACTGCGATTCGGATTGCTCAAACTACATAGAGAAAGTCATCGAATTTAGCGTTAATTTAAAATAGCAACACATGGGGTTTACAAATCTTAGCAGCCAACGTAGGCTTTTCTCTCTAGGGAAAGTAGTAAAATCTAAAGAGTATATGAGACAAATTGCAACATTGGATTCGATTTAAAGGAAATCAACATTAAAATTGATAAGTGTAAATGTGAACGAGACGGTCTACTTGAGGAAATCAAAAACTTTAGAGCGGGCAACGAAGCTCTAAATAACACGATCGTTTATCATCATGGTTTAGAGTGTAAGTATTTTTTATTATTTATTAGAATTTAGTCCTTGCCTTTCGGCTTTGGACGGACTTCTGGCTTTACATTCCTTACTCGCTTACATTTTTATCAGTCTTATTATTCTACAATGGTTTATCTTATTCTCTGTTCTTAAATCTACCTCATATCTACTATAATCTTCTTCTTACACTTAGAGTGTAAGTAATTTATATAATACTGGTAGATTTCTGTAATATGGCGCAATTACTAATTCGAATTCGCCCATATAACTAGTTAATCCTTCGCAAAAATTCTTAGGTGTTATTAAAAATTTTCATGTTGGTATTCATTGCATCTTCTTTTACAGATTACACGGAATTATTAAAATTCCTTATCGTACTTGTAGCGATTTGTATTTGAGATATTAGAAGAACTTCAGTTTGCCTATTGTCGATTAAACCGGCATTGCTATATGCGTTTCTCGCCGTGCAGCAGCGCTCGTATTCATGCTGTACTTTATCTGCCGGGGCTATTATTGATTATTCGAACATTCTACATATTTTGTTAAGATAAGACGCGCAAACCAAAATTTCGAGTTTTTTTTCAATAAATATATATCCATTATTTAAATTTCCAACTACATGGCTATTTTTTCTAGTTACTAAATGAACCCCACTGTTATTGCTACACACGTTCGGCGTGAAAAATGGAATGAAAGCAGCGTTCCATTGTCAGAGCATCACAAACGGTAGCGAAATAACAGAAAATTTAAGTAAAATGCTGCAAGAAACATGCATTTTGCGGAGTTTTGGGCTCACTTCGATGCTAAAACAGACGTGCGCGGCGTTCAGCGTGAAAAATTGAATGAAACCAGCATTTAGTAGTCAAGAAAATCTCAAACAGGAAAGAATTAACAGCAAATTTTAGTCAAATTCTGCAAAAAGGTTGTATTTTGCTCAGTTCCGGGCTTATGCCGATATTGAACCAAACGTGCGCTACGATCTGGTTGAAGTTATTGCCGTCCCTTCAATCGTTTTTTCGGTTCCGTCACTGACACTGACACTGGTGGAACTGACCGCACGGCTATGGAGACGAATTCCCACCCCAGAAAAACTCGACCCTTTCGTAACGGCCGAACCCACCCTCACGTGCGACTGTTACAATCCCCCAGTACCGAACGGCGTTTCTGCTCCTAGCGGAGGAGGGAAACCGCTTGCCGTCCTTTTGTCTTTCCTTCTCCTCCTTTCCATGATGATAAAATCCATCTCGTCGGCTGACGATATGGCTGTCCTGATACCTTCTGATACACGGTGTAACAGGGCCCTGAGTTCCTCCATCGGATCCCGAGGCCCTGATCCATCGACTCTTTTTCCTTCGCCCCCCGCCTTACCAGAACAGCGAGGACGGCTTGACGCTGGCTGGGAGTGCGAGGGCGATGGGGGAGGTGGGTCCATGATTTGCGTTAGGGCCCCGGGTAACATTTCGTTGGACCCCCTCTTAGTCCCCACCAATTAATTGTCCCTCCACCTGTATTTGTGTCTTGTAGGACCTCTGTCCTCTCTGTGATCCCATTGATCAGCTCTCCACCGTCCCTTGGAGCACCGCTGACCTCGTTTTGAGCTGGCGTCCCATAGGCGACGGTCGAACGCTGCTGAGCTCAGCGCCGGCCGCCCGATCCTTGCGGGACGCATGTCTCAGCAACCGTACAAATTTATTTTTCAGGTTCTTTGAGGTGGAGGCGATCCTCTCAACTTCCCCTATTTCTCTCATGATTTCTGCCCCGAGGTCGACAGTTGTTTGGCCGGACATCGCTCTTTTATAATCCACTACCGATTCTACCGCCTCGGCGGTGGCGCTTTTCCTCCATTTGCCAAGAGCAGTCGCGGTGGATTCAAATTCGAAAATCGAGCTCCTCCCTCTCGCTCACTTCTATTCCCACTTCTCCGTGACCGTCCGGACCATTACCACCACCGTCGCATGACGGTACTTTATCTGTCGGCGCTACTATTTGTTATTCGAACACTGTACTTATTTTGTTAAGATAAGACGCGCAAGTCAAAACTTCGAGTTTTTTTCAATTAATATGCGTCAAATTTCCATTATTTAAACTTCCAACTATAAGGCAATTTTTTTCAGTCACTGAACGAACTACATTGTTGGTGGTACGCACTGTCTGATGGAACATCGAGTGTGAGCAGCCGGTGGGAGCACCTGCGTGAACGTGTCAAAGTCTTGCCACACGTCTTGTTAGTATATTATCTTTACTATCCGCGGAATGAATTGTAACTAGGATTCTAGACTGAAGTTCTTCTAACCGTTGATGAAATTGTGAAATACTTTCGTTAAGTATTTGTCCGATAGAATTTAATTCCTCCATTAACTGGTCTAATAATTCCATATCTTGATACAATATAACGTCATATATACAATATAAATTGATAATAAGAAGTCGGAAATTTTTTTCCGCGTCGTAAGGTTACAATGAATATCGATTTGGTCCCTAACTTTTCCCACTATTTTATTTTTCGCAAATAGTAACAATGGCTTTTGCGAAGGTCTTGTCAATATATAGAATATATAGAATATAGAATATGGAATCTACTTGTCTGATAAACGATCGCAACCTCGTCCTATCTCCATCAAAATATTTATGCAGAAGCTTGATACTATGATAGGAACGTAGGAATTTTTCGAAATTGAGAGAATTCTGAAGTTCAGTACTTACAAACTTTCGTAGTCATTTCGAAAATCACTCTGAAGACGATCCAGCTGTGATTTGTTCCGGTTCGCGCGAAGAATAGATTACTTAATAACGGAACCGCTTGCAGAGAGAAAGACAAAAAGCAGCAAATGGAGAAATACAGCAAGGGACATATAAAGTGACTACTATTCGCGTAACTAAAGTGACTAATTTCTGTCGCGTATAGGCTACTTCTTTTATTGACAAATTCTAATGTTTAGATCGACGAACGTCCGGCTGAACGTATGACGAAGCGCGCACGAGTCCAGGCAGCCGACTGAACCGGGACTAGTCAGTTTTCATAGCGACGACCACTCACTTCCCTACTCCGACCAGTCACCATTCAGCGCGGAATTCTACATGCGCGGGAAGATCTCTCCCTCTCCCTTGCTGCCCGCTCCATTACTTCCTCGCAATAAGAGTGTAGAGCGAGGTACTTCTATCACCCCCTCAGCTTTGCCTTCACAATTGCCGAAGGGGCTAAGTTCTCACCAATGGCAAGGTATCCAGTGAACACCTGCTTCATCCGATAGGTGAGCGTATGCCCACCACATTCCCACCAAAATTCCCAGCTCAGGGGACCGCCACCACTGCCCAATGTAGCCTCTCTCTCGATCGAGCATCTCTCCTTCTCTATGGCTAGCTGGATGTGCTACCACTCCCACATCTCTCTTCTCGCTTCACCCCGAACGTAACCTAATCCCAACCTAATCCCAACGTAATCCTTATTAATCTCTTAACGTATAATTCTTGCAATAAAATATTCAAAGGAATAAATGCACATTTATTTTAACGAAATTATATCTTGGCCATGTAACAGTGTATCTGTTGTTATTCTAATGCTATATCTTGTTATTGTTTTGAATACAATAAAATGTAAAATACAATGTAAATCGCGGGTGTATCATGATGCCCCTTAGGGTTACCGAGACTCCCCCTAACGCGCTAAGGTAGACTACCATGGAGGTTTTAGTCGGTAAGACTTCCTCATAGAGGGTACGATGCGTCTATGAAAATTTTCACTATGTCAGGAAGAAAGTGTACATAAATCACGGTATACTCAACAGCGGGTGTAGGAAGTATTCCTATACTCTTTAAAACAGAATAACTTTTTCTTAATTGGGACAAACTACTTGTATTTTTTTCAGGAGTTAGAAGAATTAGTTGACTAGATTACTTATAAAAAAATTTTAAAGAAATTGCAAAACATGTTAGTTATATGTGGCGAAAATCTCAGTTTTTCACGACTTTGTTTATTTCCGCATTAATAAACGTAGATAAATTTTTCAGCAGATACATATATAAGTGACAGAAATGTTCAAAATGTGTCTCTTTACGATTTCGACCAATTACGCATTTTTCAAAATTGTTTCTACACGTTTTCGAGTAAACTAATCCTTCTAATTTATCAAAATAACTCAAGTCGTTTGTCCGAATTTAGAAAAGATTATGCTGGTTTCAACAGTTTGCAAATACTTTCTACGACTCCTGTATATTGCAATAAGAATAGCCTATAATCAGATAATGAAAATAGCGAATCGAATGCTTAACATTCGGACAATCATTCGGAAAAATCTGTTCAAAGGCAGTCAGAGATTCGAAAGGGAAAACATTTTGTAGAAAAATTAAATTTATGGAGGTTTCGAAAGTGTGTGTGATGCTCTAAAATGATATCTGGATTTTCCTGCCTTTCTAGAAAATTCGAAGATGGGAAAATGTTTTAAATGCATATAATATGCATACAAAAATATATAAAGTATCTAAAGTATAATATATATCCTGCAGTATTTAATAGATAAAAGAACTTCGTACGTAGATGGAGTTTTTTAAATTATGCACATAAAAATATAGATATGCATAAATATCCGCAATTTAATGATGGCTTTGTATGTTAACGGCAATGCATCTTCGTAACGATATAATGGCAGATAGCCTGCCGCTATTTAGCCTTACCTTAATTTATGATTGGATCGAGAGCTCGGTAAGAAGTGGTAGAGTGAATGTTTAGGACTCAAAGTCGCCGAGCTATGAGATGTCGATAATATGACTGTTTAGAGTTTATAAGATGCGTGATATAATTTACTGATGCAAGCAAAATGGTTGTTGGTTCATTTTGTGATAACATGTTATAATTTTCATAAATGGTAATAAAGATGGTAACCAATCTTGTTAATCATTAAAAAAGTTAAGAAATTTTAATATTTCCAACGTAACTATTATCATTCCGTTAAAGCAGGAACAAGATATGTTGATCTATAAATACATGAAAGTGAAATACACAAATACGTATGATATGTTACGTAATGTTGTCTTCCTGCATAAATAATAATAGTATTGAACATAGAACTTATTAGTATAGACTGCAGAGAAACAGAAATTTGCAATTGCTATAACACTTAATCATTATTAATTTCATTTTGAAAAGTCAATATCGAAGCTTTTCATGTATCACGCTTCAAGATCGCTTTAGGAGTGTAAAATATTGCAATTATTTAAAATTATTTAGATTTGAAGAGTTTCAACATTAGAAGCTTTCAAGTTTTGAATTTTTTATTTGTTGAAATATTAAAGTTTTTAACTTGTCAGTTTTCAAAAGTTCACCACGCGTTATACATTCCTGACGTACTAATTGCTTTCAACAGCCTTAGCGTCACACATATGTTTTCTTTTACTTTGTGTTTTACAATTTGTCCAACGGGACATTTCGTAAATTTTTACAACTTTTTGCTAAATACCATATGGATGGTTTCCCCCAGCGGAATACCACCTTCCAGTTTGTCTATCTTGTTTCTTTAGTGAGGTCAGTGGAATGCCTTCTTCTTAGTCTTTTTTCTATATGGGTCTTGCTCGTTTCGCCAGTCAGCTGGTTTGGATGTATTGCCATTCTTTCCTTGTATTTTTCTGCGTATCTGCCAATTTCTTCCTTGACATTTAGTATTTGTTTGTCTTTGTGTACATCCTCGTTCCTTACATACTATGGGGCTATATTGCTGCTATTGTTAGGGCTATTCTGACATACTATGTTGACTATTGTTTTGAGTATTTCTTCGTACGGTTAATCCTTTCCTTGCAACCGGATAAATGCGAATTTATGTCACATGATGGATTATCAGATGTGACGCTCTATGGAGTGAGGTTCCATCCAGACAAGGTCGAAGTACTGGAACGTAAATAGTTTGCTGGATTTGCGAATTATCATAGGCGGTTTATTCCGAAAATGTCGGAAATGACCAATCCACTAAACAAACTGCTGCGAAGGTACTCCTTGTAGGTGGATGGAGTGCGAACAGAAAGCGTTCGAGAATGTCAAAGCAACTTTGATCGACAAGGCACTGATTTACCCGGATTTCGAAAAACCGTTCATACTGGTTACAGATGCTTTTCATCAGGGGTTGGGAGGAGTGCTCGCACAATTGGGCAAGAAGGGAAACGAGAGGGCAATCGTCTTCGTCAGATGAATGCTGAACGAAGTTAAACAGAAATATTTCAAAAGTACCAGGACATTGACAATTATCTGGCGTGTGGTCAAATTCTGTTATTATTCGTACGGGTGTAAATTCGCTCAGCCAATACTGTATATGGATAAGAGTCAAAAAGCAGAAGCGATGCAGGAGAGCTGGCAGGTGCTGTTCTCTGAATATGAATGCTCTCTGGATATGAAATACCGAAAAGAAAAGTTGTATCCGAACACCGACGCTTTATTTATTTATTATTTTATTTTACAACCGCAATCCCGTGGGGGCACCTAAAGTCGGTATCTCGAGATGGAGCGATTTTCAATTTCCATACCGCGTAAACCATTGAAAAAGCACATAATCTTTTCTGTATTATAGGTATAAATACTCTGCCGGTTCGATTTGAAGAAGGAAGCGAGAACGCGGTAATTGCTGGTGGATGTGCAGTGATCTCCCGACCAAGACTGGATCAGGAAACGGTCCGGAGCAGATTTGAGAAATTGTGAAACGTATTGATCACTGAGGAAGATGGGAAAATTTGCATCCAGTACGAAAAATTATTGGGGCAATGTATTTGATCCGAGAGGGATGTCGAGGGTGTTATCTCCGATGTTTTCCCCTCGTTAGAAATTGCTGTTCAGCCTACGAGTTCGAGTCTAGCAGACACCGAAGACAGAAGCAGAGAAGCAACAATTTCTGCATGCGACGCAAATGTCAAAAAATAGAAATAGATAGGAAAACAACAAAGTTTCCAATGGTCATCACCGATACACCGAAAGCGTTTAATGAAAACGATATTATGGAAGCTATAGAAGAAGATTCCCACGAAAATAAGTACGTACTTACCATACAACACGTATCTAGAGGCCGTGGCTTTGCCAGACCAGCAGGAGACGGTTGCAACTTGGATTGAAAATGTTTTTATCTAGTATAGTATGGTCTCAAGAGAACTTTAACGTGATTGTAGAAAATTTGTTGTCAATGATTTTTCAAGGTCACCTTGAATTTTTTGCAAATAAACCTATAATTTTACACTTACCTCTTAGAAGATCTCAAGGTGAATTCGGTAAGTATCATAACATAACATGTGTTAATTTTTTTATCTGGGTCGAGAAAAGATTAAAGAAATATCGTAGTTGTAGGAACCTTGTATTACGAGGAATATCTTGTGCATTTTTTACACCATCTTAAACATCGTCTAAATTAAGGTAAAAGTATTTTTTTACTTACCGGCTCAACGATACAGTGATACATGTATAATACTAATCATACATCATAACGATTGCACAACACGAAGTTTTCATCACTCTCCTCAACATGTTAATGAAATGCAACAAATATCTATTTGCAACACGGTTCACAGATAATTATGTTACGAATTTGAATGTTAAGAGCAACAATTTCTGACTAAATTAAATACCAAACTTTAATATCACAGATGAGTACTTCGTTTATGCTAATACTATAGGATATTGCCCCTAGTAACATTTAAGAGTATCATGAGACTGCGGATATTTTTGTATTTATGAGAAATTTGAAAGTGGATAACTACACATAATCTTGGGTTCAAGTAGTCACGTCATAATGTTTTTAATACCTAGATAACAAAAGTTATCTTTAGTATTAGGTCTCGTAAAGGACCAAGCAGTAGCAGAAGAACAGTAATGAAAGTTCAAGATAAAACATTTTACATGCCGTTTTCATCCTAGGACGTACGACCATAAGTAATCTGCGGATGATTATGCATTTATTGAAAATTGAAAGATGCAAAAATTTACAAAATATACATAATATAAAAAAATTATATAAAATATCCACTTATATAATATTCAAAGTAAAATGTGTATTCATCTTTAGTAGGTGAAACAAATTTTATTTTAGGGCTCATATTTTTAATCTTTTGATAAATATATTAATTTGCATAAATAGCCACAATCTGACTAAAAACTATTGTTCACGACTGAGTAAATAAAATACAAATGATTGGCGAAAATTTTTAAGATATAATGTAAATAAATATTATTAATGTATTAAATTTTCCTGTAATTTATCTATTGATTACCAAAACGTTATAATACACATTTGAAAACAGTCAAGATTAAGATAAGAACACTTGAAACTATAAGAAATTCGATAATACAATGAAGCGTACGTGTTTTGTAACAAATTATCGATAAACTCTTCAATACAGTTTAAAATAATTGCAAATAAACTTAATTAGTATGGAAATTGAACACACTGTACGGTTTTGTATAAATTATATTATTTTAAGAAGTTGCGATCAGATAAGCAACAATCGATGTATTATTACCAACTTATTGTCTTGAATTTATACGGATTTGTGTGTATAATTAGCATGCTGTAACGTATTTTAAACAAACGACATTAAATACAGCATTGCAAATAAATTGATATTATTGTTATTATATAGGGTTTGGTATAAACGTTTTATTGATTCACACAGATGAGTTTTTACTTCTTGTATTTCACACCTCGCACGATACTTTCAACACCGGATACACAAAGATACTAAATATGGCGGTTAGAGTAAAAAACAATGCACACCAGTTGTACCTACTCTGGGATGCAGAAACTACTGATCATACCAATATGAGATTTATCTCAACAATTAATTAATATAATACTTGAAGAGCTGACAAGGGAAAATGAAATCATGAAAAGAAATAAAATAAACACCTATTTAGCGGTTAAAATTAAAATTTCTCGTAAGTTGAAATAAAAAATGAGTGGTTCATAACCAATGTTTGTGGAATATTTAAAATGTACTTGTAGAGATAGTCTTATGACAAGACCTTGATGCAAAATAGGTTAAACCTAAATTAGGGTTTTGTTTTTGAAAAGATTCTGCTTTTTCCTCATGTTTGTCCATTAAGAACTTAAAATTCATTGGACACAGTAATTTAAAAAAATGTTACTTAAATAAAAAGTAAATATAAAAGATGTATTAAATAATTTGAAATAAACAGGAATACTTTAAACAGAGATAATTCGCGGTTAATGGGTTTCAAAATGTAGTACGTATTTTATATATTCCTCTGAATTTATTCCGTTATGAATGATTCCATTCCGTACATTCTTATAATTTAATTTATACCAATAATAGTGTATTAAAATATTACTATGAGAAATAAATTTTTGTAAAAAACTAATTAATTTAACAATGTAAAATAATAGTAAATAATTTAAAACTTAAACAATTGTTTAAATAAGAAAAAAATTAGAAAATAAGATTAAGGAAAATAATCATAAAAAAAGTATTTGTAGGTTGACATCTATCTTCATAGTGAACTTGCTATTTGGGTGGAATAAGTTAAGGGAATCGAGGAAACTGGACACATTCCCCAGGTATATGCGGTCGAAAGTATCAAGACTCTCATGTCAATATCGTTATCGAAATTTTCATTTTAGAGGTAAGCCGAAATTTTTTTATTAGATTTACATACCTACGAATTTTTTACACAAAGACGCAATACTGTATCAGAACGGTAGAGTGTATAAAGCAGGGTTCGAAATAGTGTAAAGTTTTAAGCTAATTTATATAATAATTTATTAACAAGGATAAAGAAAATGAACAATATATTTATAAATAATAAGAGTTTACCCGATAATGTTACTCTGATACAAGTAAATCAACTTTGACAGAAGTTTGCTATTGTATTTTTTTAATTTATATTAAGTTTTTTTTCATATTTATTTTTCGTTATATGTATGTATATTATAAACCTATATAAAACTATCATAAGTTATATACCCATAAGCTAAGATTTAATAATATTTTCTTCATCACTAATATGGATATAAATAACTACAATATTAATTAATAGTCCCTTACATAATCATAAGAAAATAACAAGTAATAACATTTTGTAAATAAATGATTATTGTAGTCGTAAGGAAGTATGACCCCAATAGTTGTATACAGTGGCTTAGATGCTGCAACATATACTAATATCAGAAAGATTTTTGTTGATAGTTATACTTTTGGCAGTGATATTATAAATATTATATATTATATATTATATATTGTATATTATATATTATATATTGTATGTTGTATATTATATAACGTATATCGTATATTATATATCGTATATCGCATATTATATATCGTATATCGTATATTATATATCGTATATCGTATATCATATATCGTATATCATATATCGTATATCGTATATCATATATCGTATATCATATATCATATATCGTATATCGTATATCGTATATCGTATATCATATATCATATATCGTATATCATATATCATATATCGTATATCATATATCATATATCATATATCGTATATCATATATCATATATTATATATCTAAGACATTGTATTTCTATTCAGAAATATTCACTAATACTTTTCAAATAAGGGAACATGAATATGATCGTGTCTGACATGAAATAACAAAAATTTCGAAACTTTACATTATATGTGAGGATAACCTCCTAACCACAGAAACACAGACTGACGCTCCCAGGTACAACTACAAGAAGACAAACTGGACAAAATTTCAAAATCAACTCGAAAAATATTGCGACCTAAAAATCCACAATAACGTCAACTTAACAAACAGACAAATCGACTCATTCATAGACGAAATAGAAAATTACAGACAAACTGCTCTTGAAAAAAATACATGCGAGCCCTATATCAATAAAAGAATTAAAAAATTACAACGAGACAAAAGCTACATTCTATCCAAAATAAACAATTAAAAATACAACTATTCTTACGACGGAAGAGAAGACTTAAAATTCTTTAAGTACCTTCTACACAAAATAAAATTGCAGCTAAAACAAAAATTCGCAAACTCCATAAATTAATTCTGATCAAACAAAATAAAACAGACTCACTGTTCCCACAAATAAATAAAATTTTTAGGCCAAAATAATCAAACTCCATTCCACCTCTAAAACTGCCACCAGAAAATGCACCCCTCCCCCAAGAATCTGCTGTAGCGATATACAACGTCAATAAAGACGCCGAGGATAATTTCATAATATTCAAAACAATGGAAAAATTAGACGTTATCAGCATACACTTTTCCAAAACACACACACAAAACGAACATATGACGCGAGAACATTTAAACAGATTTAATTTTTAGAAGATTATTATTTAGAAACAAATAAACTTAAAAACAAAATAGAACAAGACACAATGCTAAATAAGTCAGTTTCCATATTCTCCAATGAAAACACTTCGGACAACCCCAAACAACCAGGCCCAGAAATAAACTACTTTACAAATTATAACCAACTAAAAATAATTGTTTTAATATTTGTTTTAATATCCTAAAACCAAAAACCTCAACACTCCATGTGCTTTCTTGAGGGGTGTTTGGTGTCGTAGATGGTGTAGTATGGTATTTTCACGTAACTTTTTAGAGTGAAGTGTGTTTCTGAGACGAGTAGTATGTTGATGTTATTTTTATACGAAAATGTCTTAGTTTCGGGGGCTCGTTGTTGCAGGCCATTGGAGTTCCAAGCTGCTATTTTCAAAGTGTCCATTTCTATTTTTTATCTTTTTTTTTTCTTTTACATGGGGAAATCCTCATGGACACCCCGCCGCCCTCTGGGAGGCGACGGGATAGTGTTGGACTCTAACCGACTAAAACCCCACGGTGACTGTCCTGATGCCTGGCAGTGTGTCCCGGGGCCTCTCGCGAATTTCAGCCGCGGCACACTACGTGTTCTCCCGCTTGTTCTAGGAGACTGCCCCGTCCGATCGGACCGCTAGGGGGGACCCCTCCCTCTAACACTACTTTCCGTGAGCCATCGTGCAAGTCCGAGGTGGGGGCCCAGACCCTCCTCGGCGTGACGGCTCCTCCGACCCGCCTAGGGTGGCCGCGGCGGGCCGAACCTCTTCGGAGCGACGCTCTTGATGGATGGCACCCTCTCTCCCTGTATCTCTCCGCTCGCTCCTTCGCGAGCATGACTCGTTCGCAGAAGGTGCGAATGGCGATGTACTCCTGCTGTCCCCTCAGCATCGCCTTGACGACCGCCTCCGGGGCCAATCTCTCGCCGATTTCGAATCGCAGAATGCGGCGCGGTTCTTCCCATGCTGGACAGAACTCCAGCGTGTGTTGCGGCGTGTCCTCCTCCTCCTGGCAATGGTGACTATCTTTCGCCAGGGTCGTCAACAGTAGACTCCGTCCCGGTGTCACTCATTCTTTCGCACGCTGCCCCGGTCTTAGCCGGTGCAGGGTGACGTGGAGCCCCACGAGAAGGTGAGGTGAGTGGTCTTGGCCGGTATGGGCCCACCAACTTCTCCGAAATTCACCGCACTGGATCGACATGACGACGGGTGCACGAGGCACCGACCGTCCGTCACCCAGCTATAGGAGAACATCAGATACATCGGGGTTTCTCAGAATGTGGTACTACGCCCTGAGAACCCATACTCGCCTCGTCTTCCCTCTATTTTTTATCTAGAAAGTTTGTGAGTATTTGTAGCATGACTGTAATTTGCTGTGCTTGTTACTTAAGTACTGCGTTTAGCTCGCTTACCATTTTTCTAATATTTCCGTGCTTCTAATGGATTGTTTGAGCATTTCCTTGATTTCTGTAGCTTCATCGTTGTTGTTGCTTTGATTTTGATTATTTGTGGGTGATGTTTGGTTAATATTTTAGCTTACTTGTGCGTAACTTCAATTACCTAGGGTGGTGTTTCTGTGTTTAGCGTTCGTTTCGTATTGTGCTTTTGGTGTTGAATATATTTCCGGCGGAAACAGTTTACGTTGTAGTTGTTTTCTGACTTCGCAGCCGTTATAACTGGCTGGATGGTTTCCATTGTACTTATGGCATTTTATTTCTTCTATCTTTCCTATATATGGGCAGTGTATTGTTAGGCCGTTTCTGCACATTTTACACATGCCGGGTTTCTATTGCAGTAATTTTTTGTGTGTCCATTTGTTGACATCGTATGCATTGTGGTATGTTCTTTCTGTAACGAGGTGGCTCCACTGTTGTGTTTAAGATTATTTTAATTTCAAAGATTTCCTTGTTGTTAGTTTTGGATTTGAGCTCTATTAAAAATAATGGTAATGGTTGTCTCGTGTCATACCTGGTTATATTGTTTATTGCCCGTGCTTGGTGTTCAATTTTGCTAATTCTCCGCTTAATTTTTTTGTGTTAATTTTTGGATGTAATCCTCTTATTACTATTTTGTAGCTCTTTTCCGTTTCGAGTTGGTATGTATGATATACAGCGTTTTTGCCCTTTAATGCTTGTATCACTTTCCTAAAGATTTCTGAAGAATTTGTTTGCACTTGTACTTGTTCCAGTTTTAGCTGCTTTATGGTATAGTTTTCCTGCAAGGCTACGTTGTTTAGTAGTTCGATAAGCGGTAATGATTACTACCCATACATGGAAATTAAAAATCAATGCAAGTAAATGCAAAACCATTTTGTTTAACTCACGGGAAAGAGAACACTGTAAAAAATTCCAATTAAGAGAAAAAACAAATGAAGGAGAATCCTACTTCACAAAAACTGTGTAAAATACTATATAAATACTAAATAAAAAGGAAAGTGCATCAGGGCTTGTGTTACGCCGTGAGAGTCAGCAGAAATCGTCCCATGTAGTAGTCTTTCTTTACTCCAAACAAACGCACATTCTACGACCAGTTAATTGCCCCACGTGTTTCGGGCCCACTTTACAGAGAGACCTAATCCCAACCATGCCCTTCAGCCATTTCCGTTATAAAAAAAAGGGCCTTTGCAATAGCGTAAATCTACAAAATTGCAGCACATGACCGGGGTGCACTTAGAAAGTTGTTGTTTCGGTAGTAAAAAAGTCGTAAATCCTCTACGACTCTGGCGCGAACAATGGCCTACGTGATCCGCGCCATGGATGTTTCGAAATAGCGTACACAGAAAATAGGATAGTGCATCGCAAGACACAGCTGTAGACCACCCCGTCACCGAGATGGTTACCTGACGCACAGAGATCCTCCTGAGGACGCTCAATAAACTTAAGGACTTAGCATGAATAATCCCATTGTAACTCTCCGTATTCTCAAATCTTTCAAGGACCTCCTTTTAACAGTCCTTAGCTTTAGCTTGTTCTTCCTAGAGGAAACTTAAAATAGCGAGTATTACCAGACGTTAGTTTTCCCACGACCAACGTTCAGTTAGGGGTGGCTACCACCTGACCTTTTGTTTTTGTCTATCCAATTAGAACCAACTCACTGTCCATCGAAAAGGGACATCAACGAATCAGCGTTTCGCGTTCCTTAGACACACCCAGCCAGAGTTTTCTTCCGTAGCAGCACTATATCGGATAGGTATTAAAAAAGTCAGACTCCATACGAATCATACGAACTTTACTCTCGAATCAACCCTCATATACCTAACTTCTGATAAGTCATTCGTCTTCAAGTTTACTTACTACGTCTAACTAATCGTAATCACGCACTTCGTCCGAGTAACGACACTCGAGTCTCAATACGGTATTATCATTCAACCATGAATTCGTCGCTAGCTCATCAATTATAACGTTACTCGATATTGTGCCGTGTAGTTATAAGATATCAAAAACTGTAAATACGTGAGATAAGTGTTGTAAATATAGTGACTGTTAACCCTGTAAAACCTGTGTCATAATCAATCAACCACCCCTATTCTCCTAACGGAAATCAGGGGATCAACTGTGCTGCGGCGTCGATTATTGCAGTCGTAGCGAGAATTTACGCCTTTCGCTGACGCGCTTCTTCGTAACCGCGTCTCTCCGCGAACGGTTGAAAAAATAGCTTGTCTGAATATATACAGATCCCAACATAGCGAATTTAAAAAATACGTTAAAAATAGAACAATCTACAACCTAGCTAATATACACCGCATCGACTGTCACATCCTTAAAGTGACTTAATCACTTCGCTTAAGTTGCAAAAATAAAAGAAAATAGCTTAATTTTCAGTTGTCTATATCCAAATGAATTAAACCGTAAAAATACTCTCAAAACAGGATTTATCCCCCCCCCCCCCGAAACGTTACCATATCTAGATGAAAAAAATTACCTCCAAGATCAAAATAATATACCAATAATCTATCACATAAAAAGAAAAATAGGAATTAAAACAATACTTTAAGAAGAAAATCTAAACGGACAGGCCTTAGATGCTAGGTGGAGATACAATATGGCTCTCCCGCAAAAGACACGAAAAACAAACACAAAATAGTATTGGTGGATACCGAAATCATAAAAAAAGAGAATCGCAAAACCTCATCAGCGTACAATCTCTCTATTTATAAATAAGTGTCAATATTGTATATAAACCTAAATGACATCCCCACCCTCCTCATCCCTTCCCAGCCGCCATCCTTCCCTCCTGCCCCTTCGCGCTGTCCTCCGGCCGCTCAGAAGCCAAAAGTAGGCTACCGATTTGTCCAGTGTTATCACCAGGTTTCCAGGACAAAAGAAAAAAGAAAGGCATTATCGTATATAAGTACCGCTGCTGAGCGACTTAAATTTAACTTTCACTATAATGTTAGAAATGTAAAACCAACACAAAATCTTGTATGCCTACGTCGTACCGTCACGTAACGGTACTCCTGCCATGATTACTTCCTAAATGTAATTCATTGTTTATTGTGAATGTATATATATGTAATCCATATTTCCTTGGTCAATAAACGTTTATTAATAATAATAATAAGACACAAGGTCCACTGGTTCTCGTCTGATCATCAAAGTTAAGTTGTGTTGGGCATGGATAGTACTGTTGACCTCTTCTTTGTGTAATATGAAAGGAGAAACGTTTAGCACTCCCCTAGACGAGGATGGAACACCCATAAATGTTAGGGCACTGTCGCCCTTTGGCGGCACTTACCACATGTTAGGAGGGGACCTGATGCCGGCGGCGGTGCTGTGAGCACTGCTCGCAGGGAGGAAGCGGAGCTACCATCCTGAGAGGGTAGGTAGACGTGGGCGAAGTCGAGGTCGCGAACGCGCCTCCTCGAGAGGATGAGTTCGGGCCACCCCGTCTTCATCCGAAGGGACTCTGGCGCCGGTAGAACCGGCGTCGTGGCGCCGTTGTCACGAGCCTCGAAACCAGGGACAGGCCCAACGTCTGCAAATCAGACGGTCGCGGTTCATCTTACATATCGGTCATCGAAACTAAATGTTTTCTCAAGTGATAGCCTCTCCAGAAAATTAGGTAGTTAAAAATTCCCAAACAAGCGCCCGTGTCATAAATATTCTGGTTGCCTCCAGGGGACAACCCCTCCAGAGGGACAAAATCCCGGTATTTAAACATCTCCGAATCAGCGTCCGATACAGTTTAGTTACGACTATCTAACCGGCTACTCTACTCATCTCTTATATTAAAATAAACTAAATATAAAAAATCCATAAAATGATAATAGATTATCCTGAAAGAAAA
>JACXII010000673.1:0-16754 GCA_014737395.1 Bombus waltoni
TTTTTGGAATTTCAGGTCGGAATTCTGAACTTTTTTTTAGTGGAATATTTGGCCGGAATTCCGAACTTTTTGGTGAAATTTTTGGTCGGAATTCCGACCTTTGTTTGGTGGAATTTCAGGTCGGAATTAAGATCTTCTTTTGGTGGAATCTCAGGCCGGAATTCGGAACTTTTTTTTGGTGGCATTTCAGGTCGGAATTAAGATTTTTATTTGGTCTAATTTCATGTCGGAATTTCGAACTTTTTGTTGGTGGAATTTCAGGTCGATATTCCGAACTTTTTTTTGGTTGCATTTCAGGTCCGATTTCCGAACTTTTTGGTGGAATTTCTGGTCGGAATTCCGAACTTTTTTTTGGTGGAATTTCAGGTCGGTATTAAGATCTTTATTTGGCGGAATTTCAGGTCGGAAATGCGAACTTTTTTGGTGGAATTTCAGGTCGGAATTTAGATCTTCATTTGGTGGAATTTCAGGTCGAAATGCTGAACTTTTTTTTGGTGGAATTTCATATCGAAATTCCGAACTTTTTGGTGGAATTTCAGGTCGGTATTCCGAACTATTTGGTGGAATTTCTGGTCGGAATTCCGAACATTTTTTTGGTGGAAAATCTGGTCGGTATTCCGTCCTTTTTTTAGCGTTTTTCAGAAAAACAGCGATTTTCAGAAAACTTCGTGTCGTGCGCTTCATTCGACGACGTAAATCTAGCAAAGCATGCGTGAAAGCGTAAAAATATGTCGTACGGATGCGGAGAGGCAGCAACTTTCATCCAAATTCGTGGAATGAATTGCTTCTAGCACTCTTGTGGGCTTGTTCCTGTGCTACATGTGGCGTGTGCTGCGTTTGGCGACGGAGATCTAGTAAAACAAACGTGAAAACGTATGATTATCTCGAACCAGTGTGGAGAGTATTAGATTTTCAGCCTAATTCGTGGATAGCATTCCATTTTGAGTTCTTCTGGTTTTATTTCCTTGCTAAATGTCCCGTGTGCTGCGTCTGGCGAAAAAATCCAGTAAATTAAGCATGTGAGCGTATGGTTATCTCGAGCAGGTGCAGATTAACAGCGATTTTCAGCAAAATTCGTGCAAAAGATAGAATTTTACGCCCTAATGGGTCTGTTTCATAGCAATATGTGGCGTGTGCTGCGTATCGCGAAGAAAATCGAGTAAAACAAGCGTGAAAACGCATGAATTTGAAGAACGGGATCAATGAATGAGCGGTTTTCAGCCAAATTCGTGGAGAAGATTGAATTTGGCGCCCTTCTGTGCTATTTTCTGCCCTAACTGTGGCGTGTAATGCACTTGACTATGAAAACAGCGTAATACCAGCATTAATACATAGGAATATCTCGATCGGTTGCGGACAACCAGCGATTTTCAACCAAATTCGTGGATAAGATTGCATTTTGCGTTCGTCTGGCCTTGTTTCGGTGCTAAGTGGGGCGTGTGCTGCGTTTCGCGGCGAATATCGTATAAATCAAGCGTTAAAACGTAAGAGTTACTCGAACGGGAGCAGAGAAACAGCGACTTTCAGTCAAATTCGTGGAAAGGATTGCATTTTGCTTTCTTCTGGGCCTGCATTGGAGCTAAATGTAGTGTGTGCTGCGTTTGGCAAAGGAAATCCAGTAAAACAAGCATCAATAAGTATGAATATCTCGAACTGGTGAGGACAATCATAGATTTTCCGCCAAATTCGTGGAGTGCATTGCATTTTTGAGATTTTCTGGGTTCGTTTTGGTGCTAACTGTGGCATGTGCTGCGTCTGGAGACGAAAAACGAGTAAAAGAAGCATTAAATAATGTGAATTTCAGGAACTGGTGTGGAAGAAGGTAGATTTTCAGCAAAATTCGTGGACGGGATTACATTTTGCGCCCTTCGTGCCTTGTTTCGGCACCAAATGTGGCTTGTGCTGCGTTTCGCGGAGAATATCATGTAATTCAAGCGTTAAACGTAAGATTATCTCAAACGGGAGCCGAGAAACATGGATTTTCAGCCAAATTTGTGCAAGAGGTTGCATTTGACACTCTTCTGGGCCTGTTTCGGTACTAAATGTGGCGCGTGCTGCATCTGGCGACGAATATCTAGCAAAAAAAACCGTGAAAAGGTTAGGATATCTCCAATGGGAGCAGAGATACAGCGATTTTCAGCCAAATTCGAGGGAATGATTGCATTTTGCGTCCAATTGGGTTTGTTTCAGATCTATATGATCTTTTCTACGAATTTGGATAAAAATCGCTGTTTATCTGTACCCACTCGAGATCTTCATACGCTTTCATGCTTGTATGCAATATTCTTATGTTTTAACACTTGATTTACACGGTTTTCGTCGCGATGCGCAGCACACGCCACATTTAGCACAGAAACAAGCTCAGAATAGCGCTAAATGCAATCTATTCGAAGAATTTGGCTGGAAATCGCTGTTTCTCTGCTCCCGTCCTAGATATTCATACGTTATCACGCTTCATTTACTGGATTTTCGTCGCCAATCCCAGTTCAAGCCACATTTGGCACCGAAACAAGCTTAGAAGCGCGTAAAATTCAGTCTTCTCCACGAATTTGGCTGTAAACCGCTGATTCTCTGCTTCTGTTAGAGATATTCTTACGTTTTATGGCTTGTTTCATTGTATCTTCTAAGCCAATCGCAGAAAACGCGATATTTATCGAGGAAACAAGTCAAGAATAGCGCAAGATACAACCTTTTTCACGAACTTGACAGAAAATCTATGTTTTCCCGCACCAGATCGTGTTATTCCTACGATTTAGCGCATTGTTTACGCGATATTCGTCGCTAAACGCAGCAAACGTAACATTTAGCACCGAAACATACACAGAAGAACCCAAAATGAAATCTTTCCCACGAATTCGGCTAAAAATTGCTGTTTCTCAGCAACATTTCGAGATATTCAGTCGTTTTAACGCTTGTTTAACTCGACGTTCGTCGCCAAACACAATACATGCCAAATTTAAATAGGAAGCAAGCCAAGCAGAGAGCACAATGCAGTCTTCTCCAAGAATTAGGCACACAATCGCACGTGGTCGAGATATTCATACGTTTTCAAGTTTGTTTTACTAGATCTCGGTGCGCAAACGAAGCACACGCCACATATAGCACAGGAACAAGCCCAGAAGAGAGCAAAATGCAATCTCCTCCACGAATTTGGTTAAAAATCGATGTTTCGCCGCAGGAGATCGAAATATTCTTTCGTTTTCACGAGTGTGTTACCCGATTTTCGTCGCCAAACGCATCACACGCCACATTTAGCAAGGAAATAAAGCCAGAGGAGCGCAAAATGCAATCTGCAACACGAATTTGGCTGAAAATCGCTGTTTCTCCGCACCAGATCTCGATATTCTTATGTTTCAACGCTTGTTTCATTGGATCTTCTAAGCCAAAGGCTGCACACACCACATGTAGCACCGAAACCAGTCTTGATGCGCGCAAAATGCAATCTTTTCGACAGATTTGTATGAAACCCGCTGTTTCTATGCTCCCGTTCAAGATATTTTTAAGTTATTACACTTGTTTTACTCAATTTCCGTCGCCAAACACAGCGCACGACATATTTAGGACTGAAACAATCCCTGAAGAGAGCAAAATGCAATCTTTTCGACAAATTTGGAGGAATCTCGCTGTATCTTGGATCCCGTTCTAAATATTGTTAAGTTATTACGCTTGTTTTACTCGGTTTTCGTAGCGATACGCAGCAAACGCAATATTTATCAAGGAAGCAAGCCCAGAAGAGATCGAAAAGAAAATTCTTTTCCACGAATTTGGCTGAAAATCACAGTTTCTCTGACACCATTCATGATATTCTTAAGTTATTACGTTTGTCTTACTCCAGTTTCATCGCCAATCCCAGCACATGCCACATTTAGCTCCGAAACATGCCCAGAAGGGCGCAAGGTACAATCCTTTCCACGAATTTTGCTGTAAACATATGTTTCTCCGTACCACTTCGAGATATTCATACGTTTTCATTCTTCTTTTACCGGATTTTCGTCGGCAGACTCAGAACAAGCTACATTTAGCTCAAAACAAGCCCAGAAAAGCGCAAATTGCTTTCTTTCTAAGAATTTGGCTGAAAATCGCTGTTTCACTGCTTCCGTTCGGGATTTTCTTACGTTATAACGATTGATCTACACGATTTTCGTCGCGAAACGCATCACACGCCACAATTAGCACCGAAACAAGCCCGGAAGAGCGCATAATGGAATCTTTACCACGAATTTGGCTGAAAATCGCAGATTCTCCGCACCAGATCTCGATATTCTTACGTTTTAATGCTTGTTTCATTGGATGTTCCACTCCAAACGCAGCAAACGCGACATTTAGTAAGGAAACAAGCCCAAAAGGGTGCAAAATGCAATCTTTTCCACGAATTTGGCTGAGGTTCGCTGTTTCTTTGGTCCCATTCATGATATTCTTAACTTATTACGCTTGTTTTATTCGAGTTTCGTAGCCAATCCCAGCTCACGCAACATTTATCACCGAACCAAGCCCACAAGTGGGCAAAATGAAATCTTTCCCACGAAGTTGGCTGTAAATCGCTGTATCTCGGATCCCGTTCTAGATATTGTTACGTTATTAAAATTGCTTTACTCGATTTTCGTCGCCAGACGTAGCACATGCCACATTAAGCACCGAAACAAGCACAGGTGAGCGCAAGATCCATGTTTCTGCGCCCCAGTTCTAGATATTCATACGTTTTCACGCTTGTTTAACTCGATTTTCGTCGCCAAACGCAGCACAGGCTACATTTGGCACCGCGACAAGGCCAGAAGTGAACAAAATGCAACCTCTTCCACAAATTTGGCTACAAAAATATGTTTCTCCGAACCAGATTGTGATGTTCATACGTTTTCACGTTTATTTTACTCGATTTTCGTCGCTAAACGCAGCACACGCCACATTTAGCACCGAGACAAGCCCAGAAGTGAACAAAATGCAATATTTTTGATGAATATAGCTGAAAATCGCAGTTTATCTGCACCAGCTCGAGATCTTCATACGCTCTCATGCTTGATTTACTGGATTATCGTCGCCAGATGGAGCACACGCCATATTCTGTACCAGAATAATCCCAGAAGAACGCAAAATGCAATCCTTTCCACGAATTTGTCTGAAAATAGCTGATTCACTGATCTCGTACTAGAAATTCATGCGTTTTCGCTATTGTTTTACTGGAATTTCGACGCCAATCCCGACACACGCCATAATTAGCACCAAAACAAGAGCAGAACAGTGCAAAATGCAATCTTTAAACAGAGTACAACAATCCTTAAAACGTAAGAATATCTCGATCTGGTGCGGAGGAACAACGATTTTCGGCCAAATTCGGGAAGAAGATTGCATTTCGCGCTCTTCTGAGATAGTTTTGTTGCTAACAGTGGCGTGTGATGCATTTGACGATGAAAACACTGTAAAACAAGCGTTTAAACGTAAGAATATCTGGATTTGGTGCGGGCAACCAGCGATTTCCAGCCAAATTCGTTGAAAAGATATGCATTTTGCTCTTTTCTGGGCTTGATTCGCTGCTAAATGTAGCGTGTGCTACGTTGGGCGACGAAACTCCAGTAGAACAAGCATGAAAGCGTATGAAGATCTCGGGCGGGTGCAGATAAACAGCGATTCTCAGCGAAATTTGAGGAAAAGAATGCATTTTGCGCTCGACTTGGCTTGTTTCGGTGCTAAATGTGGCCTGTACTGCATCTGGCGAAGGAAATCCAGTAAAGTATGCGTGAAATGGTGAGTATCTCGAACTGGTGCGAAGAACGTAGATTTTCAGCCAAATTCGCGGAGGAGATTGCATTTTGTTCTTTTCTTGGGTTTGTTTCGGTGCTAAATGTGGAGTGTGCCCCGTTTGGCTACGAAAATCGAATAAAACTATCGTGATAAAATATAAATGTATCGAACGGGAGTAGGAAACACCGATTTTCAGCCAAATTCGTGGAAGAGATTGCATTTTGCCCTCTTCTGGGCTTATTTCTTGTTTCGTCTGAGACGAAGATCGAGTAAAACCAGCGTGATAACATATAAATATCTCGAAAGAGGGCAGGCGCTATTCATCCAAATTCGTGGGAAAGATTGCATTTTGCGCCCTTCTGAGATTGTTCCTGTGCTATTTGTGGCTTGTGCTGCATTTGGCGACAAAAGTCGAGTGAAAGAAGGATGAAGACGTTTGAATATCTCGAACTGGTACGCAGAAGGTTAGATTTTTAATATGTTCGTTTAAAATATTGCATTTTGCGCACTTCTGGGCTTGTCTTGGTGCCAAATATGGCACGAGCTGCGTTTCGCGGCGAATATCGTGTAAATCAAGCGTTAAAACGTAAGAGTAACTCTAATGGGCACAGAGAAACAGCGAGTTACAATCAAACTCGTGGAAAGGATTGCATTTTGCACTCGTCTGGGCTTGTTTCCGTGCTAAATGTGGCGTGTGATGCGTTTGGGGATGAAAATCTAGTAAATCAAGCATAAAAGCGTATCAAGATCTCGAGCGGGTGCAAATTAATAGCGATTTTCAGCCAAATTCGTGGAAACGATTGCATTTTGCGCTCTTCTGGGATTGTTTTTGAGCTAAATGTGGCCTGTGCTGCGTTTGGCGACGAAAATCGAGTAGAACAAGCGTGATAACGTATGAATATCGCGAACTTGTGCGGAGAAACATAGATTTTCAGCCAAATTCGTGGAAAAAATTGCACTCTACGCTCTTCTGGGCTTGCTTCGGTGCAAAATGTGGCGTGTGGTGTATCTGGCGACGAATATTCAGCAAAACAACCGTGAAAACGTAAGGATTTCTCTAACGGGAGCAGAGATACAGCGATTTTCAGCCAAATTCGTAGGAAAGATTGCATTTCGCGTTCTTCTGGGCTTTTTACACAGCTAAAAGTGGCCTGTGCTGCATTTGGAGACGAAAATCGAGTAAAACAAGCGTGAATTCTTGAGAATATCTCAATCAGTTGGGGAGAATCAACGATTTTCAGAATATGCGTGAAGAAGATTGCACTTTGCGCACTTCTGCTTTTATTTCCTACCTAAACGTGGCGTGTGGTGTGTTTGGGGACGAAAATCGGGTAACACACGCGTGAAAACGATAGAATATCTCGAACTGGTGCGTAGAAACAGCGATTATCAGTAAAATTTATGGAAAAGATTTTGCGCTTTACCTGGCTTGTTTTGTGCTAAGTGTAGCTTGTGCTGAATCTGCCGACGAAAATACGGTAAAGAAGAATGAAAACGTATGAATATCTCGGAATGGGGCGGGCAACCAACGATTTTCAGCCAAATTCGAAGAAATATTTCATTTTGTGCTCTTCTGGGCTTGTTTCTTTGCTATATGTAGCGTGCGCTGCGTATCGCGTCGAAAATCGAGTAAAACATGCGTGTAAACGCATGTACTTCTAGAACGGGATCAGTGAATCAGCGATTTCAAGCCAAATTCTTAGAAAGGATTGCATTCTGCGCTCTTCTGGTCTTGTTTCGGTACTAAATGTGGCGTGTGCTGCGTCTGGTGTTGAATATCCAGCAAAATAACCCTGAAAACGTACGGATTTCTCTAAGGGGAGCAGAGATACAGCGATTTTCAGCCAAATTCGTGGAGGAGATTAAATTTTGTTCTTTTCTGGGCTTGTTTCGGTGCTAAATGTGGCCTGTGCTGCGATTGACGACGAAAATCGAGGAAAACAAGAGCAATAACGTAAGAGTATCTCGAACGGGAGCTCAGAAACAGCGAGTTTCATCCAAATCGGTAGAATAGATGGCATCTTGCGCGCTTCCGGGCTTGTTTCCCTGCTAAATATCGCGCATGCTGCATTTTGCTTGCTAGATCCAATGAAACAAGCGTTAAAACGTAAGAGTATCCAGATCTGGTGCGGAGAAACAGCGATTTTCATCCAATTACGTGGAGAAGATTGCATGTTGTGCCCTTCTGTGCATGTTTCTGTGCTAAATGTGGCGTGTACTGCGTTTCGCGGCGGAAAACGAGTAAAAGAAGAGCGAAAACGTTTGAATATCTCGAAGTGGTGCGGAGAAGAATAGATTTTCAGCTATGCCCTTTTAAAATTTTGCAGATTGCGCACTTCTGTGCTTTTCTCGGTGCCACATATGGCATGTGCTGCGTTTCGCGGCGAATATCGTGTAAATCAAGCGTGAAAATGTATGAATATCGAGAAATAGTGCGGAGAAACATAGATTTTCAGCCATATTCGCGGAGAGACGCTATCCCGACGAGGCGCGTCAGTGAGAGTTGTAAATTCTTACTATGACTGCGATAGTCAACGCCGCGGCATCGATGTTCCCCTAATTTCGTTTAAGGGAATAGGGGTGGTTAAATGAATGCGATACAGACGTTACAGGGATATTAATTATATTTTCAACACTTTATACACTAATACACGATGTCGTAGTTTTGGATCAACTGGGTGACTGTAATTGCTGCCACTGTTGTCGTCGCGAAACTTTTGAGTGTTGTGAACTTCTGTTCTGTTCGCCTGTTGGCTACGCTTTTTATAATGGACGAGCATGATTCCTTGGTGTGTCCAGGAATCGGCGAAGGAAGCGGATTTGCAGCAAAAATTGACGTGGGAAAAGGCGAGGAAACCTTTGGGAAAAACCAGTCGTTTGCAGGTTGTGTCGAGGACGAGCAATAACGCTAAACTGTCTTACGGTGTAATTGGTGAAAATATTTACCCGACTTTTTTGATCGTTTTGGGTAGTAAAATTAATGGGGGGGGGGGATAGAGGACTTAAGTATATTGCTCGTCCCATTAAAAAAGGGTCTTGCACATCTGCCGACCATCTTGACCGTCTGGGAATGCTGCGGCGTGGGCCCTACGCCTAACATCCTCCCCCCGTTGAGAGGGTATCGATCAATGATCAACGAATGTGGAAGACTTAGCAATAGTCAGGCATTGCTTGTTTCGATTTTGGAGTCGCGATTTCGGTTCGTTCTGTTTTGCCCGGTAATGGTGCTAGGCGTTTGATACTTCGATTCAAGATACCCGTGGCCGTCCGGATGGTGGCGGTTCTGATGATTCCATCTGTTCCGGATTGAACCTGGATGACTCGACCCATGGGTCACTGCATTGGGGGGATGTTGTCATCTCTGATGATGACGATGGTGCCTTCATGAATGTTGTGAGAGCCCTGGTTCCATTTATTCCGGATGTTCAGTTCGTTGAGGTATTCTCTATGCCAGCGATGCCAGAAATGCTGTTTTAGTTGCTGGATGTATTGCCAGCTAGATAGACGGTTCGCCGGGGTATCCCTGAAGTCGCGTTCTCTGAAACTCATTAATGAATTGCCGATGAGGAAGTGGCCGGGCGTCAGTGCGAGGTCATTTGGATCTGTGGACAGGGGAGTTAACGGTCGGAAGTTGAGTATGGCTTTGATTTCAACGATGAGGACTACACCTTCTCCTTCTCCAGGGTCCCCTGTGTACCCGCGTGTAGATGTATGCGGTGCTCGTTCTCGATGCTGATTCCTGTCATCGAGGACTTAGGTAGAATGATCGGATGTCTTTGGTGAAATGGCATCAAGGAGTGCCGGACTTCCCCGACTCGCAGGATTCCTTCCTTGTCTAGGAAGGGATTGAGTTGGTGAAGCCTTCCCCTGATCGTGGTGGTTCTGTTCGATTTTAAATTTCTGATCTCCTCTGGGAAATGGCTCTCTTGAAGTGATCTGATTAGTCTGTGATGTGCGTTTGTCAAATTATGTGCATTCAGCGGATCCCCTCTACTCTGTTTTTGCCTCCAACGTAGGCATCGAGCGACGATTCTGATGAGCCTTGTCCATGATGAGAATTTCATGAATAAATTATTGTCTATGGGGTTCACTGAGGGACAAGCTGCGCGTTTTTGTTCCGGGGTTTCGGATAATTTTGCTGGCCTCCATGATGGCCACCCTTCTTCAGGCTGCCGTAGCCATTTCGGTCCATGGTGCCATAAGGTTGCTCGTGTGAGATCTTTCGGTGATGTGCCGCGTGAAATTAAGTCCGGCGGGTTGTCGGCTGTGGGAACGTGTCGCCAAGCTGGGATATGTGTTTTAGTTTGAATTTATGCCACTCTGTTGGCGATAAATGTTTTTAATATGTGGGGGGAAGTGTTAAGCCAATGTAGAACGACAGTGGAGTCTGTCTAGTAAGTAGTCCTACTAATCCTATGTCCTATTGCTCTGTGGACGCTGCTGCATAACGATGTGAGAAGTGAGGCTCCGCTCAGTCCCAGACGGGGAATCGTCTGGGATTTGAGAGGTGCTACCTTCAACTTTGCTGTGTAAAGTCGTGTATACACGTGCCCGTGTGAATCGATGCTGCGAAGGTATACACATGCCCCGTAGGCCTTCTGGCTTGCATCGCAGAATCCATGTAGTTCGACTTCTGTGGATGCCTCTATGATAGCCTTTCTCGGAAAACATATTTTATTGAGAAGAGGTAATTGTGAATAATAAGTCTCTCATTCCGTGTGTAAATCCATCGGAAGGGATTCGCCCCAGTCTATTTTTGAGGCCCAAAGTCGTTGGATTATTAATTTTGCTCGGACGATCACTGGGGAGAGGAGACCTAGAGGATCGTAGATTTTGGCAATCTCCGAGCTGATTAGTCGTTTCGTGAACCGGGCGCTTGTATACTGGGTTTTCACTGCGTATAGGATCGAGTCGTCGGCGGCTTGCCACACGACGCCTAAAGTTTTTATTGTTTGTGACTCACCGATCTGTAGCTGCTCGTTCGTCTCTTGTGCTGATAGTCCCGTTAGGAGTTCTTGCTCATTCGATGCCCATTTTCGTATTTTGAGGCCTGTCTTAGTAGTTCCGTGAGTTCGGCTCGTAGAGATAGTGCCTCTTCCTTGGAGTCGAATCCGGTGAGGGCATCATCGATGTAGAAGTCGCGCTGTAGGACCGTCGCGGCTTGCGGAAATCTACGTCTTTCGTCCTCTGCTAGTTGTTTCAAGCACCGTATGGCTAGATATGGTGTGGCTGACAATCCAAAAGTCACAATGTTCAGCTGATATGTTTCAACTTCTCCGTTGTCATTGCGCCATAAGATCTGTTGGTATCGCCTATCCTCTGGTCGTACGAGGAATTGGCGATACATTTTTTCGATATCGGCGGTGAGAACGTACTGATGAGAACGGAATCTCAACAGAACGTCGAATAGATCGTCCTGTAATTTCGGGCCGGTGTGAAGGATATCGTTCAATGAAACTCCGGTGGTGCTTGGTGCCGACCCGTCGAACACGACTCGGAGTTTCGTAGTTTGGCTCGATTCCATGATCACGCCGTGATGTGGTAAGAAATACCCGTCGTTCGGGGCACGGTCTGTTGTGGTCTTTGTCATGTGGCCCAAGTCTAAGTATTCTTGGATCACGGCGCGGCAATCGGCCTCGAACTGTCTGTCCCGTTGAAATCGACGACCGAGAGAGTTGAGCCGTTTCATCGCCATCGCCCTGGATGATCCCAGTGGGGGAGCTGTTTTGTTGAATGGGAGTGCGACTATGTATCGTCCGACGCTAGTGCGTTTAATATGCCGTTTGAAATGTTCCTCGCACTGGCGCTCTGCTTCAGAGATATGTGAAATATGCGATCCCTCGTCGATTTCCCAAAATCGAGCGAGGTCAGACTGTAACGACGTCGTGGAGGCATGAAAGGTGTGCGCCACTGTTTGGGAAGTCAACCCATCCGAACTGTGTCTTCTGTAGACGTAAGTCTGGTCCGTTCGAATGGCTGATGTCAATTTGGCCAACGCAGAGGGATGCCAATGTTGGTCCAGCACTTAACAGAATCTCGATTGAAGCGGGCTTATGAAAGCTTGGATCGGCCAATTGGGGATTCCTGGGTATCGCCATCGTCGATCGATCCACAGGTTGATCTGGGATCCACGTCGAGATGGTCGAGATGATTAGGAATGTCAAGGTACGCTGATACGTTCCGTCGATGGAGGTGATCGTAGCTGTGGCGTAACGTTTCGAAATCGTTGACAAGGTGTTGAGGACGCCGATTGGCACGGAACATTTCCGTTGGTTGAGGTGCAATAAGTTGGCGAGACCCTTCGTTATACAGTTCATGCTAGAGCCGGTGTCTAGCAGAGCTCTACAACGGATTGGGTTGGTTTTGTCGTCGAGTATGTTGACATGTGTAGTGACTAGCAGGTCATGGTGTAGCGATTCTGATGGAAGTGTGGCTGATGAGTGCGTTGTCTGTGGTTCGGTCCCTCTTAAAGATGTCGGCTGTTGTAGTCACTGTCTCTTCTGTCGATGATGGCTGGGAGATAGTGTTGATGCGGGGTGCTTGGTCTGTGGGGACCGTGAATCGTGACTTGAATAGGTTTTTCGTCCCGTGGGAAGTGTCGGGGAAGGTGTTCGATGAGACGTGTGTGAGCGTCTTGATTTATGTGATGAGCCCGATTTGAGCGAACTTGGTGAAGCTGAATGTCTCGAGGAACAGTACGAACGAGATGTCGATGGTCTCGGCGAGGCTGGACATCTCGAGGAATGGGACGAGCGGGGTGTTGGCGATCTAGTTGAGTTTGAATGTCTCGAGGAGTAGCACGAACGAGATGTCGAAGATCTAGGCGAGGCTGGACGTCTGGTTGAATGGGACGAACGAGGTGTTGGCGATCTAGGTGAATTTCGTCCGCTGGAATATTGACTGCCCGATGATGGTGCGTTCGATGATCGGCTGCTGGTGCTTGATCGCGATTTGTCGTTTTGCTCTTGATGCAGAGTTGAAGTTGTTGAGATCCGATTCGTTGCTAGCGATTGCTGCGATGGTGGTAGTAATGTAATCACATCGCACTATTGATTTCGTTGCTGTGTCGCTGGTGTGCGATGCAGCTAGACGTTGTGTGGTTTCTGCTCGCGAAGACGAAGAAATTCCTTCCAGATCTTGAACCTTGTGATGATGTGAGATTAAGGTTCTCAGGCTCTGCTGTGTTGATGATTACGTTGGAATCACGTGGCACTGTGTGATTATGATGTCACTGGCGTGTACACTGTTCACTTCACTGTTTCACGTTTAGATTTAGCAAACGTAATCCGGCTCGAAGGACCAAATGTTACTCAGCGGTCGCGGAGAGACGCGATCACGACGATGAGAGTAAGTTCTGACTATGACTACGATAGTCAACGCCGCGGAACCGATGAGCCCCTGATTTCGTTTGAGATAATAGGGGTGTTTGAATGATTGCGACACAAACTTAACACGAATATTAAATATATTTTCAACAATTTATATACAATGTCGTGGTTGACACAAAGTGGACGTGAGACTCTTGCGGATTCTGAACAGAGACAAAAAAAATGACTGACTGACCGACTGACTCTTCGCCTGTTGGCTTGCGTCTTTTTATAATGGGCGGACCCGATTCCTGGGTGTGTCCAGGAATCGGCGAAGGAAGCGGATTTGCAGCAAAAATTGATGTGGGAGAGGGTGAGGAAACCCTTGGGAAAAACCAGACGGTCCCCGTTTGTGTCGAGGATGAGCAGTAACGCGAAACCTTTTATGGTATAATTAGTGAAAATCTTTACCAGTCCCGATTGACCGTTTGGGTGGAAAGTTAATGGGGGTAGAGTTCTTAAGTTTATTGCGCGTCCCCTTACAACAAGGGCCTTGCACATCTGTTAACTATCTTGACCGCCTAGGGATGCCCTGACGTGGGCCCTACGCCGTAACAAATATATAATATACAATTCGAGAATATTCGATATAATACATCATTCGTGGAATAACCGATATACCAAAGAAAATAATTTTGCTGACAATATGGAGTAAACATACCACTGTCTGACATTTTTATTTCTTCTTCCTAAATTTTGGAGTTTTTCTTGTAAATGGTAATTTAATATTGTACACCGAAATGAAACCTTCGTTTGACGTGTATACTCGTGAAACGCAGATTATTGGTTAAGGTATTAATGGGCATAATAATCCGAGATACGTGTGTGATTCTTCGGTGGACTCCCGCGAACGAAATTTGTATAACCGTCGTATATATGTGCTGTTATCTATTAATATATATTATCATAATTATGCTGTAACATAATTATATCATATATAATTATCTAATAATTAATTCATAATTAATTAATAATATAATTTAATGTAACACAATTATATTATAATATACATATTATACAATATTTTCTGCATATATAAAGTAGTGGGATGCAAATCTACCATTCTAAGGTTGAATTCTTGACTTCCGACAGATTCAGATGTTGGACTTACAATTGATAATGGCGATGAATTCATTTGATGTAGATACCGAACTCTATAATTCTCTTATTGTTAAAATTCATTTGTTGATTGTCTAGGAAGGTGTGGTAAAAAAGGGTTTACATTCATACGTTCTTTTTTTCATGTTTTTTAATAAATTTACATCTCGTACTTGAATTTCTAAAATTTCGTCATCGTTCAATGTAACAAGAGTAAAAGATTAAAGATACGATATAATTTTCTTCTTCATTTCTAGAAAAATTTATTTCTCGATCTATTAATTTGATCAAAGTCGTCTTTTAACATATTACATATATTCTTCTCCTTGTTATTCCTTTTAAATTTTTGTCTTTACGTTATTATCTTTATATACAACGCGTTCTAATATACCTTGTTAATAAAAAATCCTTGGTTCCACCGACGATATGAAATATACCTGAATTATTCCAGCCATTTTCCACGATTCGTACGCACACTTCTGTATGACGCTTTTATAAATGCGATAAAAAAAAGTACCTTGAATATATAATAAGAAATGCACCATGGTATGGGGATGCTTACATCCATCAGAGATTTACAAATAAAAGGAATCAAAGACGATAAATACGATAAATGTAAGCATCGACCGATTCGCCTCCATTGACGCATCACTGTATATATATATATATTTATTATTGTTTAATTATATGCAATTATGCACAATTATATAATTATACATATACAATTATACATGTTATATGATTGTATGTAATTAAATTTATTTACTATTTATTATTATGGTAATTATATTATTTTATTAGTGTTATTTTATACATATATATATATATATTTATTTATTAATTTTTTCATTTATATCGTTTTATCGTGGAAGGATTAACTAAGAAAGATCCGTCGCAATATATACAGTGTAGCGTAGATGCCAACAGGTGGAAAGGGTTGGGAATCTTCAATGGGCCAAGCGGCAAATCAATATGTCCTCCGTACATAACCTCGTGAATCTGATCGTGAACGTTTACGGGACACGTTCGTGCTGGGCATATGGGAAGATGACAATCGTGAATGAAATCACCACCAATTTCTAGTAAGCCCGATAATATCTTATATATATATATATATAATCTTGGTTATGAACACAATATATATCTATTGTTTGTCGTACGTAGAGTGATACGCATAATCGGCAAATACTTCTTATTCTGCATTGATCTGAGGAATCTAAGTAAACGAATGCTTCAGGTGGAATATATACGGACCTGCCTGCAACTTCGAGATACTGTTCGGTTTGGAAACTAATACTAGGAACGTATGAATTATGCGGAATATCTTGTATCTTATTCCAAACATCACGAGCTAATATCAACGAGCTAATTGTTATACTAATAATGCTTCATCGTATATCGTGTTATTGCTTACATATTTTTTGGTAGAAGGCGATATTTTGTAGATACTTGAATATGCTTTCAAACATTTACGTTCAAACACACGTATTTGTTTCATATAATTGACAATCAGATTAGACTAGTGAGAACATCATGATATGCATTAAAAATTTGATATGCAACTACATTTAATCATGGGTCTAAATAATAATTTGTAATATATGATTTATAACTTGATACTTATTACATATAACGTAAACTTTTATAACATAAAAGTTAATCTTCAATTACTAATAGCTTTTTGAAGAACTAATGAACAATTGGGAATGGGGTTTTGCACACTTTCTCAGACTGGTAACACCGATAACAAGATAAGATCAGGCCAAACTCTTACCTCAACCCAATACATTGAAGGAAAAGCCACAACAATATGTTTCATCAACACTGTATAAGGGAAGCTGTCATATTACAAACGAAATAGAAAAACCCAACAAACTAAGTCAAATCAACAAATTTGCACGAATGATACGTACCAAACATATTGATCCACATCTTCGAAAACCCCTTGAGAAAATCCTCCGCAATTATCTTGACGTTTTTAACATGGATACAGTTTCACTACCATCCATCGACCTAACCGAACACACAATCACACTCAAAACAAACAGACCTATAAACGTCAAATCTTACATACCTCCCGAATGTCATAAGATAGCAATTGAGATCCAAATCAACGACATGTTGAACAAACAAATCATAGAATCATCAGATAGTCCATATAATGCACCATTGTGGGTAGTTTGAAAGAAGTTAGAAGTTAGAAAATGGAGAATTGTTATAGAATTTAGAAAATTAAACGAACAAACAGACCAAGACGCATACCCTTTACCAAATTAGGACGAAATACTCGATCATTTAGAGCAAAGCTAAACTTTTCTCAGCCCTAGACCTCTCGTCAGGATTTCACCAAATATCTATGGAACAAAATTCTAAAAAATATATAGCATTCTCAGCCCCACAAGGTCATTTTCACTATAATCGTATGCACTGCGGACTTAGAAACGCACTGGCAACGTTCCAACGCATGATGGATACCGCGTTACGACGATTAGTAGGAAATAACTGTTTCACATACATAGACGACATTGTAATATTCCGAAGTACCATCCAAGG
>JACXII010000720.1:0-16618 GCA_014737395.1 Bombus waltoni
AAACATAAACAGTTTTATTCCTTACTGTATATGTATTTAGTGACAATGAAACTGAATCATATTGTAAAAGTATCTTTTCGGGAGAAATTGTCCGAGAAATGCAATAACTTGTAAATTGACAAAATGATATTTTCTGATAGCAATGAATAGAAGTTTTAAAAAAATCATGGATTTGAAATTTTTATGGGCGCAAATTTGTGCACGTGTAGTACATTTGAGGATTAAAAACATGTGATAGCCATATTTCGCTAAATGCTGATGTTGTATCATTCAATTCTGTAAAGAATGTGAATAACATAAATAGGAAAAATAAAAAACAATTGAAAAAGTAAAAGTATACAATGGGAAACATTAAAGGTAGTGATAATTAGAGTGTGGATTTTTATGAAAAATAAATGTATTCAGAACAGGATCAAACAGGATTAAATTTATATATACTCTCGTTTCTCGAGAAACGATAAATATCAAGAAATCAGGATCACTAATAGGTACGTCAACCATCGAATATCCATTTAATTGTAAGAACTCCCATACATTCTTCAAAAGAGTATAACTTTTTAAATATTGGTTTGTACGATTTGGATTTTTTTTTTTTTGGAAAATTAATGGAATTAGTTTACTATATGACATATAAAAAATGTTTAAGAAAATGGCAACTGATCGAAATCACACGCAAGGATGTAAAAATCATATTTATTTTAATTTTTTATCTGAACCTATAATGAAATTTTGTATGGCACACTTTTAAGATCTATATCAATTATGTACAGGCTAAATTTCATTGAAATCGGTTAATGTTACTACCGACTACAGAGATTTAAAATTTATGTTAAAAGGACGAAAATCATTGATTTTGACAGATTTTTGCGATTTTTAATCTTAACATACGTAGCTTGTAGCTCGCAATAGCGTTAAACGATTTCAATGAAATGTTTACCATGCATTCATATAATTGGCATAGATCTTCGAAATGTGGTATACAAATTTTTATCATAGACACAGGTAAAAAAGTTAAAGAAACCTTACCATTCACATGGTATTTAGCTATAAAGTTGTATAAATTTACCAAATGTCCTGTTGGACAAATTATAAAAACGCAGAGTAAAATAAATAAATAAAAGAAATAATGATTAGTATTCTATATCGATGGAATAATACGAATAATAATATGAATAATATGAATAATAATATGAACTAGGTACAGTGGCTACAAAAAGTATTGCCACAACATTCTATTTATTATATATAACATTTAAATATTAATTACTAATAAAAATTAATATATAATAAATAAACCAAATATATTAAATTTTATATCATTTATTTCCATATAACTACAAAAATTTGATACTATGAAAATAAAATGTATAAAACCTGATAAAAAATTCTTTCATTGGAAAGTAACAGTATGTAACTATACTTGAGTACTACAGCACTAATTATTATTATTGTAGTCGCGAATGCTATATGTTAATTTCGGAACTCCCTACTCTCTTAGTGTAATTGACATTCGTTATGTCGTTACTTATTTTAATATAATTTATTAAGTTTATATTTATATATTCCTAAGGAAGTAATAATAACTTTCATAATTTTTTATAGACAGTCAGTGAAAAGTAGTTATTGTTTATGAGGCATGTCATAATTCTTGCGTACCCTTTAATAATTACATTCTCTTGTACCACCCAACGATAATCATCAGTAACGAAACTATGCACATGCATGTACGGATTACGGTAAAACGTTATGCAGATTTCAGCTTCTACACATGTGATATTAGATTGAAAATATCGATTAGGTCTGAAAAAGGCTTTGATAACTTTTGTACTTACAACTTAAATCATATTTAGACTGAATATTTAAAATTATTTATATTAGTTTATATTAATATCCTAAATTGTTCATATTTTGAATTTGGTTGTTTAAAAACAATTAGTTGAAAGTCCTAGCAAATAAATTAATGAGATTAATACTTAATAATTATTTAATTATTAAATAATTTAGAATGCATAAACATCCCATTACTTGTACTTTTCTCAATATAATATAATATCTAGATGCGTGTAATATATTTATATTTTATATTTTGTTGATACATATAACACAACGTTATGCCATCATGCATAACGTCACAAATTTTTCCATGAAAGAATAGAGATTTGATAATAGAACCTGCTCTATTAAAAATGTAATAGGAAACGTTTATTTTCTATTTCATTGGAAGATAAAGATGTGTGCTGCACGTTGCATATATCACGAGCCCCGAAACCAGAGACAGGACAGGCCCAACATCTGCAAACCAGACGGTCACAGTTCATCTTGCATACCACGGTCATCGAAACTAAATGTTTTTCCAAGTAATAGCCTCTCCAAGAAATTAGGACCCTAGTAGTTAAAACTCCCAAACAAGCGCCCGTGTCATAAACATTCTGCCTGTCAGATGTCAATTTCCCAGGCGATAACCCCTCCAGAGGTACAAAATCCCAGTATTTAAACATCCCCGAATCAGGGTCCGACACAGTTTAGTTACGATTCTCTAACCGGCCACTCTACTGAACTCTTGTACTAAAATAAAACCAAATCTAAAAAATTTAAGTTTTCTTAACTCTGATTACCAAAAGTTCGAATCGTGTAAATATTCGTGTCTTCGTCGTGATACATACAGGAGGCGCCAAGAAACGTTGATAAATTGAAAGATGGCGAAGGATACATTCTTTCACTTTCCTAAATGCTAGACGCAGTTGATGTATTGGGCGTCATAAAAAACGAATTTACACTGGAACAAGAAAATACTACAGAATCGAAGAAAAGAGATGCGAGGGCGAAAATCATCGTGAGTATCCTAAATACGTAATCATTAATACAAATCAAACCTAACCTCAAACTAACCCCAAAAGTTCAAGGGAAAAACATAAGTGAAACAATGATTATTTCAAAACAATTGTAAGCACTGACAGTAAGTTATAGCTTTTTTATTAGTGTCTGGCAATTAACGCCAATAGAGATAAGAACGTCGACAAGTTTAACAATTAAACTCTTGGCAGAAAAGTGAGGAATATATTAGATCAAGAAGAAGTACTAGAGTTTAAAACTGAAAATATAGTAACTGCGGCATAAAGGCCATTTTGCAAGAGTATGCAGAAAAAAAGAAACCAACAGGAGGGTATATAATATAAAATGCAATAACTGCTACAAAACAAGTCACATAGTAAAGAACTGCAATTCCATAAAACCATATAGGATACATAAAAAGGCGGATCATACAGAGAAAAACTGGTACATAGGAAGAAACAGAATAAACAGAAAACAAAGGAATGGTAAATTTAGATATGTACTTTACCTGCCAAGCCTAGGAATTATTTCGTGTCTGTTAACGAGAAGAGGAGAAAGTGCTAATTTTGATAAAGGTAAGGTAATAACAAGTAAAAAAAAAAATTCATTCTCAGAGGAGTAAAGAATGAGACAGATTTATATATCATTAAAACCGGTCAACTACAGAAATCGCAATGTGGGTAAAAAGAGATCTTTAGTAGAACTATGGCGTCAGAGGTTGTGTCATGTAGGTTAGATAATATGAGAAGGCCGTTGCAGCTACCCAAATGCATTCAACTTAAAAAAGAAGATACAGAAGATGGATTAAGGTGCAAAATATGTATACAGTCAAATACAAATCATATAAGGATAGCCTTTGGATATAGGAGGAAGAAAGTCACAAGGCTGTTACAAATAATTCATAAGGATGTTATTAGAACAATTACGCCAGACATGTGAAAGAAAAACAGGTATTATTCTACTTTTTTTTTATCTAATCTAAATCTAAAACAATCTAAAGGATCAAACAAATAGAAAAATAATCGTCTCAAGAGACGTGATCTTTGACAAGCTAGATAAGGAATCACTTTTGAAGATAGAAAAGGATACAGCAACAACGAAAAGTAACAAAATTGTAGTTCACACCAAATATAAGAAACACTCTCAGAACGAAGCAAAAGAAGAAGAAAATCTAAGTTATGATGGTAAGCACAGAAGAAAACCTTCAAAAAATGGTAAACGTAAAGAATAAAACAATATGTATGTATATAAAATGATGATAAATGAACCGCCGATGCTCTCTGGAGATACACATGCAAGAAAAGAAAAAAAAAAGGTGATTTCCTTTCAAATATAACGATTATGTATTTCGTGTATATCAAGGGGTTATGAAGAGAAATGATAAGCTGGCTGAGTGAAAGTCATTCAGAAAGAAAAGAATTCTTAGAAAGGAGACTTGGGAACTGACATTAAATTAAGCATTAATTAAGACATTAAATAAAGTAAAAGAAAAGAAATGGATAACAAGCACTTGGATGTCCTAAACAAAGGAAAATGGGAAATATAAAAGACTCGTTGCAAGAATGGAATATAGACTAAGGAATATAGATAAGTTTCTGTACGGTTTTAAAGGAGATCATGACTGGAATTAGAAATTGACAGAAGTATTAAAAGGATATGATATAGAACAATCACGTATGGAAAAGTGCATTTTTAAAAGAGAAAATAATACTACCACTTCAGTAACTCATGTGGATGATACTGTTTGGAAGAAACATTCACGCCTGAAAAAGTCTGCTGTTAAGATTAAGAAAGGATTTTGAAATGACATTTACTAAAATAAAATAAATCAAATAAATTGTTTTCTGCGCTTAGAGATTAAAAGAATAAGAAAAAAAAAGAGGAGGACTAAACTCAGCCAATAAAACTACACAGATAGAATCCTACATAGATATGGCATGGAAAATGCAAAATCAGTTGACGCAGCTATACTAACTAATGTTACACATCATTTAATGTTACTGAGAGTATTAAAGATAAATTTTCCTTCAGAGAAACTATTGGAAATCTTCTCTATTTCATAGCAAAGACCTTCTAATACAGCTATAATTAATGTTCAAAGGATTTTAAGATATTTGCAGAGGTCAAAACATTTGGGAGTATTAGGCACAGGCATTAAAGGCATATTGTGATGTGGGCTACAAAGAAGTTATAGAAACCAATAGAAAGAAACCAAAAATTTTATGGAGGTCCAACTAGCTGGGGATCACGTAAACAATACATTGTTGCGCTATCTGACACAAAAGAGGAATTCATTTCTTCTGACGACTGCTGTAAAGATCCATTATTCTTAAAAGGGATGTTAGAAGATATAACTGGCGGAACTGTAAGAGCTGATATGTATGTAGATAATTAAAGCGTGATAAGAATATTTAATCGTAGGTCAAAACATAAAAACGTGCGAAATCATTTATTAGTGAAACAGTGAAAGAAAATAACATAAATATTATATAGTGTGATATAGATGATCAAATAGTGAAGATTTTCACAAAGCCATTAGGTGCAAATAAATTTAAGAAAAGAGATAAGTTAGTACAATGAGATTAGGCACTATCAACATGAAATAGAAATAATTATGTAATTGTGCGTGTATTAGGAAAATATTTGGAATTATAGAGAAATATTCAATGTAATAATTACAATAACAAATTTGCCGTGTTGTTTTATTTCGTGCATTTAATGTGTAGAATGGGATATTGTGAGTTCTTTTGCATGTGTGCCAGCGACAACGCCGTGCTGTATGAAGTTAATAAGATTCAAACGCTCAGTAACAAAGAAAGCATTGTGAGAAAATAAAAGTAAAGTGATAGTAACTTGGTTTTAACATGCGTATATTCTGACTAGAATTATGATTATGCTTAATAAACTTGATGTTTGACAATTATGAAGTGTATACATTCTACTCTATACATTCTATACACTTTTGATACTTGATAAACTTCGAACTTGATGATGCTGGATGATTTATGAATGATGAAACCATCTCCGGTAGTTGCACAATGGTTTCTATATTGGTCTTTGATACTCATTTTGAAAGTGACGAAGAAGGTGTTTTGCTAGCCTTGCAGAATGTTACAGAACATAATATCTTGAAACGAGGTCAGAAATGTGCAGAAGTTGATGTTGCGATGAGAGATGCCTTTGGGTCAATGTTGTTTCTGAGTAGTTACTTTTTGTTCAAAGTTATCCGCGTTTAAAAGTGATATGAAAAGTGATATGATATGAAAATAGATTTTTTGCACATAAACATAAAACCTAATAATCGGGTCACAAAAAATTTCAAATAAAAAATGTAAGTATTAAACATATATATTAAATAAGATGTCACACGTTAGAATCACATCGAAGACACAGAAAATTCGCGTCGTTTGAATTATTGGTAAGCAAGGTGAAAAATTCGAACTTTTTAGATTTAATGGTTTATTTTATCACATGAATCCAACAGAGTTACAGTTCAGAATGTCGCAAAGTGTGTCGAGCGCTCATTTGGGAGGGTTTAAATACTAGGCTATTGTCCCTCCGGAGGGGTTATCATCTGAGAAACTATTTCGTTATTGTTTCGATAGCTGTGGCATGCATGATGCTTATGAAACGTGGCGGTCCTGTTACTAATTTCGAACCCCGTGACATTAGCAATGACGAATTCGTTCAGCCGTAAATGAATAGAAACCGTCGAATATCGTATTATATTCAATTGCCATTTATTCATGTAAAATTGAGTAGACGAAGTTGAAACTTTAGAGAAATGTAGCTTTGTCAGTCTAAGAAAGTGTGCAAAACCCCATTCTCAATTGTTCATTGGTTCTTCAAAAAGCTATTAGTAATTGAACATCAACTTTTTTGTTATAAAAGTTTATGTTATATGTAATAAGAATTAAGTTATAAATCATATATTACAAATTATTTAGACCCATAATTAAATGTAGTTGCATATCATATTTTTATTGCATATCATGAATTTCTCCACTAGTTTAATCTGTCTTTCAGTTTTATGAAACAAATACGTCTGTTTGAACGTAAATTTTTGAAAGCATATTCTAATACCTACAAAATATCAACTTCTACCAAAAAGTATGTAAGCAATAATACGATATACGAAGGCAGTCTTAGTTTTCAAACCGAACAGTATCTCGAAGTTGCCTGCAAGTCCAGATACATTCTACCTGAAGTATTTATTTACTTAGATTCCTCAGATTCAATGCCGTATAAGAAGTATTTGCCGATTTTGCGTATCGCTCTACGTACGACAAACAATACATATATATTATTTTATTCATAACCAAGGTTATATATATAAAATATTATCGGGAATACTAGAAATTGAGAGTGATTTCATTCATGATTATCATCTTCTCATACCCTCAGCACGCACGTGTTCCGTAAACGTTCGCGATCAGGTTCGCGAGATCATGTAAAAAGGACATATTAGTCGGTCGCTTGGCCAATTGAAGTTTCCCGACCCTTTCCACTTGTCGGCATCTACGCTACACTGTATATATTGTGACGGATCTTTCTTAGACGATCTTTCCACGATACACCGTATATATACGTGTGTGTGTGTGTGTGTGTAAAATAATACTAACAATATATTATAAATATAATAATAATAAATAATAAATAAAATTAATAATATACTATTGTATAATTATATGTATATATATACTGTGATTCGTCAATGAAGGCCAATCAGTCTGTTCAACCGCACGCGGAGAGACGCGATCACGAAGAAACACGCCAGCGAGAGGCGTAAATTCTCGTTACGATTTGATAACCGACGCCGCGAGACGATTGATCTTCTATTTCGATTAGTACAATAAGGTTAGTGGATTAGAACACAGGTTTAACAGGGTTACTATGCACTATATTTACAACACTTATTTCACATAAATACAACAGTTCTGCAATGTTATCGTTACAAGTTGCGATATCGAACAGCGTTATTTCGTTATTTCGTTATTATATTCCGATCGACTGAGTAGAAATAATGTGACTCACAATGCGTTGTTTGGACGAAATACGTAGTTATGATTCGTGTGACGTTTGACGTTTTAGTTTGACTTGGACGAAGTGAGTGAGTGTGAAGAGGAATGACTTGACCGAAGTTACTGGTATGATGGTTCACTCGAGAGTGAGTTTGGGTTGTGTCGTTGGTGTGAAGGAAAACTATGGATAGGTGTGTCCAGGCTGCGCTGAGAAGTGGATTCGCTGATGACCTTTTTCGTACCTAAGTGAGTTGATTCTAATTGGATAGGACGAAAGGTTCTGGAGCGTAGGGTGATGATGGTCATACCTGACCAACCGTTAATAGTGGTGGGACTAATTACTGGGAAAAACCCGCTATTTCCGTTTTCCTCTGGAACAAGCAATAAAGCTAGGGACAATTTTGCAGCACAATAGTTAAAAGAGAAACTCCGAAGACTCGATAGTCCGGAGGGTAAAAATACGATAAGTTATGATATGTCCTTAGGTTTATTGAGCGTCCCCAGAATGGTCTGTATGCCTGGTGGCCATCTGGACGCTGAATGGTCAACGGTTGTGTTACGCGACGTAACACGGTCGATACTTTCTTTACCGTATTTATAAAAGCGTCATACAGAAGAGTGCGTACGAATCGTGGAAAATGGCTAGAATAAATTCGGTATATTTCATATTGTCGGTGGAACCAAGGATTTTTTATTAACCAGGGATGATCATTAGAATGGGATGTTTATAAAGATAATAATATAAAGATAAAAATTTAAAAAGAATAACATGGAGACGAATATATGTAATTTGTTAAAAGACGATTTTGATCAAATTAATAGATCATCAAATAAATTTTGTTGGAAATGAAGAAGAAAATTATTTCGTATTTTTAGTCTTTTGCTCTTGTTACATTCAACAATGACGAAATTTTAGAATTTCAAACACGAGATGTAAATTTATTAGAAAACATGAAAAAAAGAACTTATGAATGTAAACGCTTTTTTACCACACCTTCCTAGACAATCAACAAATGAATTTTAAGAATAGGAGAATTATAGAAATCGGTATCTACACCAACTTAATTCATCACCATTATCAATTGTAAGTCCAACATTTGAATCTGTCGGAAGCCAACAGTTCAATCTTAGAATCACAGATTTGGATCGGGCTACTTTATATATGCAGAAAATATTCGATGATTGCATAAAGATCGGTACGAAAGTGTTGCAATTATTCAGGTGTCTAAACGACTCTACTCCTCGGAATTGAGATTTTAGACATGCCGAACGTAGAAAAGAAGAACGCGTTAGTGAAAGAGAAAGAGAACGAGAATCGAAGTCGTTCGGCAAATACTAGAAACTGGAGACAAGTCTAGATCTCTAATACGAAAATCAAAACTTTTGATTTTTGATTTTCTGACCAATGAAATTTACCGACACGTTTATTACATTTTTCTGATTAAAATGACACTAAATGCGGCATAATTTGGAACATATTTGCGTACTTAATAAATGATTAATTAATTAAGTGATAATAAATATCAATAAGTAAATATGATCTAAATTATATCGTATTGAACTCCCGCTGTCCCCTCAGCATCGCTTCGACGACCGCCTCCGGGGCCAATCTCTCGCCGATTTCGAGTCGCAGGATGCGGCGCGGTTCTTCCCACGCTGGACAGAATTCCAGCGTGTGTTGCGGCGTGTCCTCCTCCTTCTGGCAATGGTGATTACCTTTCGCCAGGGTCGTCTACAGTAGACTCCGTCCTGGTGCCACTCACTCTTTCGCACGCTGCCCCGGTCATAGCTGGTGCAGGGTGACGGGGAGCCCCACGAGAAGTTGAGGTGAGTGGTCTTGGCCGGTATGGGCCCACCAACTTCTCCGAAATTTACCGCACAATGTGTACTACGCCCTGAGAACCCATACCCGCCTTGTGCTCCTCACGAAAACGAAAACTACTAAATATCCAACTGAATGGCACCCACATAACACAAACGAAGCAAGTTAAATACCTAGGACTCTACGTAGGCTCACAACTTTCATGGAAACATCATATTAAATCAGTTATAGACAAAATACGGATAAAAAGAAAACAGTTGTGCTGGTTAACTAGTCAAAATTCTAAACACAGCACAGAAAATTAATTAAAAATTTACAAAATGACAATAAAACCAATTTGGACGTACGGAGTAGCACTATGGAGGACAGCAGCAGTGAGCCACATAAATAAACTAGTCATTACAAGAAAAAATATTTAGAACAATAGTCAACGTCCCATGGTATGTCAGAAATGGATGGATATACGCAAACACTTAAAAATACCAATGATCAAGGAAGAAATCGGCAGATACGCAAGAAAATACAAGGAAAGAATGGTAAAACATCCAAACCAGCTGGCTGGTGAAACGAGCAAAACCCTTATAGGAAGAAGACTAAGAAGAAGGCATCCCACTGACCTCACTAAAGAAATAAAATAGACAAACTGCAAGATCGTATCCCGCTGGGGTAATCATCCACATGGTATTTAGCAACTATGATGTAAAAATTTACCAAATGTCCCTTTGGAAAAATTGTAAACCACAAAGTGAAAAAAAAGTGCCACCGCTGCGCGCCCAGGTTTTACACATACACGCACATTGCATACGCACACACCTGTTGTTCGTCCGTTCGCGAAGAGACGCGATCACATGGAAACGCGTCAGCGAGAGGCGTAAATTCTCACTACGATTTTGATAATCGACACCACGAAACAGTCGATCCCCTATTTCGGTTAGGACAATTAGGAGTGGTTAATTTATTATAACACTGAATTAACAGGGTTAACATACACTACATTTGCAACAACTTTTTCTCGCAGAGAATACAAACATTCAGAGGTTTAGCGTTATAAGATACGATATCGAATAGCGTAATAGTAAATGAATTAAAGATAGGTCCCGATCGAACGAGTATTAAGTAATGTGACTCGTAAGACGTTATTCGGACGAAGTACGTGTCACGTAATAATTGACGAGATAGAAAAAATAAGAGAAAAAAGGTGAATTAACAATAACACGTTCGTTCACTGTATTAGTTGACAACTAGGTTGTAGAATACAGACAAAGCGTTTAACAAAAGGACCGGAGTTTTTATATCTTCATTATGGTTCGCATACTTTATGGGCGGGAGTTCGCTTACTGTCTTATTCCCATCGCTATCGCATACCTAAGTGTTATCGACAAGTCGGCAGATACCTGGCTCTCGGGTGGCGTGGAAGTCAGCAGATACCTGGCTCTAGGGTGGCGTCAGTAAGATCTATCTGGACGTTACACTCCTCCCTTCGTAAAGTGAACTTAGTCCTCTAAGTTCTTGCGTTTCTTCAGAATCGATGGATGAAATTTGGCCTTGGGTGGTGTTGATAATTCAAAAATTATTCTTGATTCTCCTTCTGTTCTAGTTTGTACAGGTAACGTCGGTGTATAAATGTTTATAAGGGCGGAAGGTGTTGCAGTACTAATGTTAGGTGCGTTTCTAATGGTGTTCTTCTTAATTTTACAGCAAAATATGTGAATACATAAGTTTGAAAGTCCTATCTTATTAGCCAGATACAAGCATATGAGTCTAATGGATATATATCCTATAATTTGTAACGTAGCGAGACTTCAAGTTTTAATTCGTGTCATTCTGTGCGAGAAAGTTAATTGATTTGATCTATCTTCTATTTCATTCAAGGTACCAGTATATCCGTTTAGGTTGCTCATTATTTTGAGAGTCTTTTCTAAGGTATCAGGCATTAAGGACAAATTTACGTTATTAGTTATATTTATGATTTTGGTTTTAATATCGTAAGAAATGCTTTTGGGATTACCACTGATTCTCATGTGATTGTCTCCATACAATATATCTATAGTTATTTTAGTTTTCAATAGAGAGGGTTGTTTCAGTTCAACAATTTGATGTCCTTCTTCCGAGAATATATTGAGTTCTATTGGTTTTTCCGGTATAGCTATGTAGTGATTTTCGTTTTTGAGCGGTATAAAAGTTATTTCTACGATCTTATAGACTGTGAATTTACAAAATCTTATGGTATTATCTATACTAATTATTTCGGATGCACAATCGTGTTTCGAACGTCTATCATGTATGGGTTGAGTTTGTTTGCAAATGTACAATTCGTGTTTGATTCGACATTGTTTGTCCAAATACATCTGGTCTACGTTCGTATAAGTTAATCTGGAGGTGAAAAATATCGCTTGCTGAACTCATGAGGCGAGAAATGCTCCGTTCTTTTGAGTCAGTATGGGGTATATTTGTTCTATATTCCATTCTGAGTCTATTATTGTTGGAATTGAAATTTTAAAGAAGATCTTTTCGCTTTGGACAAACAGTGTGAGCGTAGAGACGTCTAATATGTTTTCGAAGTTATTTTCTTCTGGTGAAAATCCTTTATTCATGATGTGTTTTCCTAAAGCTTTAGCGTATTGTTCTAAGAAAGTATGCTGACTTATGATTTGGGGGTTAATAATTACTTGTTTTCCTAGTAGAATTAAATTGAACATTTCATCGAGTTGAAAGCGTAGATCTGACAAAGCGCTTTCTATAGAAATAATTTTGACTACTAGAAGTTCTTGCTTTTTTTTATTTGATTTATTTGATTTATTTTATTTTGTATGTCCGCGTTTACTTTTTCTAATTGTTTTAGGCTGTCGGTGTTTAGTATTTTCCTAATTAGAGCGGTTTGGTTAGCTACAATGGTTTTTAATTCGTTTCCTTCGCTAAATAGTTTGTCGATATTCTGGTTTATCAATTGTAAATCGTCAGAATCTAAGGTTCCGAAAAGTGTTTTGCTGATTGAACCTATAGCGTTCATCAACGTTCTCTTGTCCCTAGAATGAGTTAGCGATCTTAAATGTTTTCTTAGCATTTCGACCTTATTAAATTTGTTGGTTAAGGAAAGTATTTCTGGTTTTAATTGACATGAGGTGGTACAATATTTTTGAGTTTCTTTTACGTGTTTTCCTAATGTATCGATGTAGTTAAATATGTCGCTTACATTCATCCCTATATATACGTTAATTCTTTCGTTATATAAATAGGCTTTGGATATTTTTTCGTGGAAAACTGCGTTGTTTTCGATTGGTATTAATTCTAATCAGAGCACGAGGTTTGCGATCGAGATAAGCGTCCTGAAAAGTGTGGTTTAATTCTGTTACCATGTATCTTTTTAATTTGGTGATTGATTAAGATTTCGTAGTAGGGGGTTATAGCTTTTTCGATGTGGTAAGGACCTAACCATTCATCGTCCAATTTATCTGTTTTGTGGTCATTGTGTACGAGAACTGCGTCTCCTTCTTTAAATACCGTTTGCGTTTTAATGATTTTTCTTTGTTGGTCTCGCATGTAGCGTTTTTTACTTTTCTCAAGTGTTTGTCTAGCTAGTGTTTTGTATTTGTCCAATTGTTTTTGCCATAGTGAAAACATTTCTTCGTACGTGTAATTGGAGGTTTTGGATATTGAGGATAGGAGGTTAGCTTTTCGTCCAAAAGTTAGTTCAAAAGGTGAAAAACCAGTCGCATCGTGTATTGCTGTGTTGTATCCTGAACATATGAAATTTAATACTTCGTCCCATTCTTTGTCCGAGTTATTTAGGCTTGTTCGTATCATGTCCTTTACCGTTGCATGTGTTCTTTCCAGTGATCTGTTAGATTGTGGGTGAAAGCTGGTCGTTTTTATGTGTTTTATTTTGAATGCTTCTTCGAACTTCGTCATGAGTTCGCTAATAAAGTTCTGTCCTTGGTCTGTTAGTATAGTCTTAGGTGCTGAGAAGATAGATTCAATAGGGCATCTATTACGGATTCAGTTCTTTGTGTCTTAAGAGGTGTTAGTATCAGGTATTTGGTCAAATCATTATGAATAGTGAGTAAATATTGGTTTCCTCGTTTAGTATTTGGCATGGGACCAATTATGTCCATTGTTACTTTTTCGTTTGGTTCAGTGGGGGTTTGAAGTATTACGGGAATTTCTTTTGCGCGGATTCTGACAAGTTTCTGTTTTTGACATGCTACACAATTTTTTATAAATTCCTCTACCTTTGAAAAAACATTTGGGATTTTAAATGGTTCTTTGATTTTCGCGTAAGTTTTCTGTATACCTAAGTGTCCTGAAACGTCGTTATGGTTTTCTTCTATAATCGCGTCAACTTGTTCGTCTTAAAATTTGAATCGGGTCATATGCAAAGGTTATTTCTTCTATTTTATCATTAACATACATCAGAAATCTTTTTACTCGTGCTTTTTCGATTTCATCGAAGCTATTGTCTCTTATGCCTAACTTTTTATGTTTAGTAGCTGATTCTATAATCTTCTTTAACCATTTCTCTTTTATCGTAGGGTCCTGTTAAAAAGGCTGTACATTTATAATGTACATGTGAGTGTGAGTGTGAGTGCGAGAGTGAGGGAGCGAGTGGCGAGTGGCACATGTATGTGTCTCCTCCCTTAAAGTGTGTGTAGGCACCGCAAGACGGTCCGAGCTCTCGGAGAGACAAAAAAGCATCTGTTGTAAATGAAAAGCGGAGTCCGCGTGTTGAGTTGCTAGGGCAATCCAAATATTGTAATCCATGCTGTGGAAGTTGAATAAAGTCTTGTTACATTTCAATTTCTTTACAAGGTAGCAGAGCGTGGTTAAAAGATTAGTTAGTGATTAAAGTAGTGAGTGATAATAAGTGAAGAAACGTTCAAGGAAGATAGAAAGTGTTTCGAATACGAAGGAACGTTCGAGAAGGAACAAGAATAATCAAAATGGAGAGAAAGGAAATCACGATACCGGTGTTTGATGGCGAAGATTATAGTATGTGGAAGAAAAGAATTACAATGTTCCTAAGGTATAAAGAATGCGATGCCGTTATAACCAGACTGAAGGCTAATACAGATAATGAAGACTGGGATAAAAAGGACCTGAAGGCAATAAATATAATTTACAGTGCCATCTCGAATAAACAACTAGAATTTGTCGGTGAAGAACAAACAGCATATGCAATAATGAAAAAGTTCGATGAGATGTACTTAAAAGAGTCTACAGCACTACAGATCGTATGCAGAAATAGACTAGAGAAGATGAGGCTTGAGAAATACAGTGATTCAGCATCGTTCTTTAGCGATTTCGAAAAATTAATAAATGAATTAAAAAGTGCGGGTACAGAAGTGAAGGAAAAGGAAAAGCTGAATTACATGCTGAATACGCTACCCGAAGCGTATAGCTATATTGGCGATCTAATAGATGCCTTAAGAGAAGAGGATCAAACAGTAGCGTATGTGAAAAATAAGATTGAAATAGCAGAGGAAAAAAGTAGATCTAATCAAGGAGAAATGGAATATAACGCATTTGCTGCAAAAAAGGAAGGATGCTTCAAATGTGGAAGGGTAGGACACTTTGCGAGAGTGTCAAAAAGGCGTCCAAACGGGAAGCAATAACGGTTGGCGGCGTGGGTCAACACGTGGTCGAGACAGAGGCTATGCGAATAGGGGACACGGAAACTTCCATCGTCAATCAGCAGCGGGTACGAGCAAGCAGGGCAATTCAGGAACTGGCGCATGGATAACAAGTGTGCACGCAGCACACAACGGCGAGATAAGAAAGCTAGGTGATAACGAAATAATTTGGTTATTAGATAGCCGGTTGTACCGATCACATAATAAACAACATAAACTATTTCGATAATTGTATCGACCTTAAAGAACCAGTAAACATATATTTAGGCGATAATAGAGCGGTAAAAGCAACAAAAGTTGGAAACGTCGTAAGTTACTTCGAAGCATTCGGAAAACAAAATAAAATAAATATGAACAAAGAGTTTTACGCGAAAGAGATGTCCGCAAATTTGATTAGTCTAGGGAAATTAACAGATAACAATAATACGGTTATTTCAAAAGGAAATATCGCGAAAGTAATAGACGAGGACAATAAGCTTACAGCTATAGCGTTCAAAGAGAATAGGACATATAAAATGAAAAGCATATTGAGAAGGAAGGAACATCTAGCAAACAGTGCCAAATGTAACAGTATAAGTCAAAAGGAAAGATGGCATAGGATGTTAGGGCACGTAAATTTCAGGTACCTAAAAATTTTGGGTAAAGAGCAGTTAGTGACGGGTATACCGGATAAATTTGAAACGGAATTTTTAAAATGTAAGACGTGTATAGAAAATAAAATGCATAATTTGCCATTCAAAAATAATCGAACTAAGACTAGAGAAATAATGGAAATTATTCATACGGACGTGTGCGGTCCCTTTAAGACTACCGGATTAAATGGAGAGAAATTTTTTATTTCATTTATCGATGATTACAGTAAAATAGCTAGGATTTATTGCATAAAATCAAAAGATGAAGTCTTTGACTCTCTTGTACAATTTGTAAATGAAAGTGAGAACTTAACGGGTAAAAAGGTAAAAATATTGAGATGTGACAATGGAAAAGAATACTTAAACAATCGAATTTATAAATTTGCGCGGGATAAAGGTATTAGAATAAACAATTGTCCAACTTACGTACATGAATTAAACGGGACAGCGGAAAGATATAACAGAACGGTAATGGACATGGCGCGTTGTTTGTTAGCGGAAGCACAGGTACATAAAAAATACTGGCCGGAAATAGTATGTACAGCTGGATACTTAAAAAATCGGATATTAGCTAACAATGTAGAGAGAAAGACTCCATTCGAAGTATTCTTCAGAAGAAAACCAAATGTCGAAAATCTACGGTTATATGGGAGTAAAGTTTTTGTAAGAAAGCCAGAACAAAAA
>JACXII010000710.1:0-16599 GCA_014737395.1 Bombus waltoni
CGACCGCCTCCGGTGCCAAGCTCTCGCCGATCTCGAGCCGCAGGATGCGGCGCGGCTCCTCCCACGCTGGACAGAACTCCAACGTGTGTTGCGCCGTGTCCTCCTCCTCCTGGCAGTGGTGACAGATGGAAGTCACCTCGCGGCGTATCCTTCGCAGGTACTCGCCGAAGACCCCGTGTCCGGTGAGCACCTGCGTCATCCTGAAGGTCAGCGGGACGCCGCCTCGGTCCCTCCAAGCCTCCCAGTTGGGCAGGACGGCTCGAAGGGCCCGATGCGGCCGCGCAACATCCTCTTACAGTAGCTGGCTTCTCCGCCGCTCCCAGGTCTCGAGCCTCGCCTCCGTTCGGACGTCCAGGGCCGGGTGGTCGTCGGGCGGCGTGCGCCCGTCCGAGCCCAGGCCACTCAGGTGTTCGTACACCCGGCGGAGCGCGAGGGCCTGTAACTCGAACGGGGGGGGGGGGGGCGCCAGCACGGACGCCGACGAGTGCGATATGGTCCGGTATCCGCGGACTATGCGGATGGCGGTCATCCTGTGCAGCCTCTTCAGCAGGAGCTGGCTCCGAGGACAGGCCATGAGATCTTCGGCCCAAACAGGGGCCCCGTAGAGGACTCGGGACCGAACCACTCCCTCGTAGAGCCGGCGATCTCCGACACCCGCTCCGTCGATGTTCGGCAGCAAGCCGCACAAAGCGTTGGCTGCGGCTGTCACCCTCGGGACCAGCAGCTCGAAGTGCGGCCCGAACGTCCATTGGCTGTCGATGGTGAGACCCAGGTATTTCATCTGGCGTCTCACCGGGACTTCTTCGCCGTCCATCTCCAGATACAATCCGGTCGGTGGGGTTCCTCTGCGGTGTTGGTCGAAGAACCACAGGTCCTCGGACTTGGCCGGCGACACGCTCAAGCCGAGCCTCCGGATGGCGCGTACCGCGCATGCTACTGCTACCTCGGCGATGCTCAGGGTCTCGTACCACCAGCGACCCCCGACCAGGACCAGCGTATCGTCGGCGTAGCACACCATGCCTGTGCCCGGGGGCATGGGGCATCGGAGAACCGAGTCGTACGCCGTGATCCACAGGATGGGACCCAGAACCGAGCCTTGTGGGACGTCGCGCTTCACGGATCTTCTGTCCTCGCCCTCCTTCCCGGGGTACTCGATCCACCTGTCGTTGAAGTAGGCCCGGATGACGCTGATGAGATAGGGAGGCACCTCGAAGTGCTCCAATGCCTCCACTATCGCATGCCAAGGTATGGCGTTGAAAGCGTTCGATATGTCGAGAGACACCGCCAACGCCACACCCTCGCGAGCAACCATGTCCTCGGAGATGGCTCGCACGCGGTTGACCGCGTCGATCGTCGAGCGACCCCGTCGAAAACCAAACTGGCTGTCGTGCCAACCGGGCGACCGCCCCGACATGTGAGCCTCCAGGCGAGCGGCGATTATCCTCTCGAACAGCTTCCCGACGTCGTCCAGGAGGCACACCGGCCGATACGCGGACGGCGAGTCCGTCGGACGGCGAGTCCGTCGGACGGCCCTCTTTCCGGAGAAGGACCAGTCTAGCCGACCGCCACGCCCGAGGGTATACTCCCTGCCTCAGGCACTCGCTGAACAGCATCCGGAGTCTGGGTGCCATGACTCCCATCGTGTCCGCCCATATCCTACCGGGAACTCCGTCCGGGCCCGGAGCCGTGTCTCGGGAGGCCATCCTCTTCGTCGCCAATGACAGTTCGGCCTCGGTGACCGCCAACTCTTTCCGCCACTCCGCTGCCCGAGCGGAAGACGGCCGCGGTGGCTGCCTCGGGCGATCCTCTTGACACGGGAACAACGTCCCGACGACGTCGGCTAGCAGCGCCGGCTCCATACATGCGGTCAGCGGGGGCCTCCGGTGCGCAGCTTCTTCGTGGCTATTCGGTAGGGCCTGCCCCAAGGGTCGGATTCGACCGATTGGACAAGATCCATCCAGGCCCGGGCCTTCGCGATCTTGATCTCCGCCTGGAGGGTGCTGTTGCGCTTCCCTGTACGCCCCGTAGTTGCGGGCGATCAACTCCTCGTCGCGGTTGCGTCGACGACGGGCCCTCTGGAATCGTCTGCGAGCCTGCACGCAGCGAGCCCTGAGCTCCGCGATCTCCGAGTTCCACCAGTACGCGGCCTGGCGCCGATTGCCGCCGGGCACGTAGCGCGGCATCGAGGCGTCGCACGCCGCCGTCATGTCCCGACCGAGGATCTCCACCTCCTCTTCGATGTTGTCGTGTGCCGTGCGGGCGTCCCAGCTCCAGGCAGCTACCCCGACTGCCGCCTGCAGGAGATCGTTGTTCCTCTCCTTTAGTCTCCATCTCGGTGGTGGGCGAGAGCGAGATCTTTCCGCTCCTCCGCGGGCGCCGCGGGCCTGTGTAGCGGGCGTAGTTTCGGCCGCCACCTCCATGAATATGTACAGGTGGTCGGACAGAGTCTCGATGCCCTCGGCCACTCTCCAGTCCGAAAGTCGGCGGTACGCCTTAGGTGTTGCCCACGTGATATCGACCACGGAGGATCCTCTCCACGCTACGCAGGTCTGCGCGGAGCCCCTGTTCACTAACAGCAGCCCGAGGCCTGCCGCACAATCGGACAGCGTCTGTCCGCTCGGGTCCGTTCTTCTGTTGCCCTACTGCGTGGAGTGGGCGTTGAAGTCTCCCAAGACAAGAATTTCACGCGGGAGGAATCTTGCCACGCAGTTTCGGACCCTGTCGAGGAAATGCCCGAACGCTGTCAGCCCGGTGTTGGGGGACACGTATACGCCCACCACCACCAATCCAGCTCAGTCGACCGCGACGTAGCCGCTGCCGCGGTCCAGCAGGACGCCGGGGGTAATCCAAACCTAACCTAACCTAACTTAACCTTTTTTTGCGCGAGAAGGGGAAAATGCAATTACGCACACCCAGTGGCCCGCGCCGCTGGATTATGTGGGACTCAGCAAGTTGGCAAGATGGTAACGCCATACCCACTAAAAGGAATTTTTAAATGAGGAGGGCTCATTTCTTTTGTTAAGCGGGTCTACGTCAACTCCGGCACGCTCTAAGCATCACTTCAGAGTTGATGTTTTCTATGTACCCAATTGTTAAGCACAGTTCATTCATGTCATCCTTCTCTATTCCCCTTTCCATGTCTTTTCTAGTCTAACTTGGGTTAACTTGCATCAGTTCAGTTTAATATTATCCACTTGGGTTACCCTTTCAAGTACTTTCTATACACTGGGCACACCAGTGATCCAGTTACGTGGTTTACCCTTATTCCGGACACCTTGCTGCACATCACGCAGCATGGTTCATTTTTTCAGTTATTTATAATATGGTCTTTGGCTCCGCATTTTCTGCAGAGCTCTTTACCCGCGCTTATCGCTGTACATCTGTTCGCTAGGTGCTCGATCAGGTGACACCTAAAACACTTCTCCACTCTCGATAATGCCCTCATCGTTGCTATCCTTAGCTCCATCCTGACTTTGCATCTAGCTCCCTCTTTATTCAGGTAAGCCACCGGTATCATGGCGATCGCTCTTTGCGTTCCCCATGGCGTCATCCTTAACTCTTTTACCTCCACCTCCTTGTTATCGCGGATCTCAAGAGCCCTAGCGATGTCCTCGATCAGCTCTTCCCTGGTTGCCAGTGAGTCAATGTTTTTGATCTCCACCGACACTCTGTTCTGCATCGGCGATTCTTGCAGCATGCCCCCTGTTGCCTCCTTCAATTTTTGCGTTACTTCGGCCCCTTTCGTGCCCATTTTTAGCTCTATGAGGATATCCCCGCTCCTCGTTTTCCTCACTCCCGCGCTCTACTTTAATGCTCCTTTTGCAATCATTACTTTTGATAGACCTGAAGCCAATCCTTTCCTTGTTCCACTTTCGCTAGAATGGCTTCCGGTCTACTACGCATTTTCCTGACCACTTCACTTCGTCCTTCATTCATTGGTACGTTTCTCTTTGTGTTGTCCATCACTACTTTCTCTTTCCTCTTCACGCTCCTGCTCGTCTGCATTGTCGCTGTCTTTCACCTCCCTTGGATATTTTTTATCCGCCTTGCATTCCTTGCATGCCTCCGCATATGACGTTACTTAGCTCTTCGCTCTTTTCATCATGATGGCCTTCTTTCCTTCTATCGGCGAGATCTCTTTAGTTTTATTGCTTACCTCGTCGGTTGCCCTCTTCCCTTTCTCATACCTTCACTCTCTCAAGGTTCCCGACAGAGGTGCTCTTGACGTCACCGTAGGCTTGCTGTCCTCACCTTCCGTTTCCTCCACGCATGTGGCTCTCTTTATTTTCTTTCTGGAATGATTTAGCAGTTTCGCCCAGAGGCTGTCTGCTATTTTCTCCATCTTTATCCTGCTTTCCCCTATTCTCGAGTCTTTCTTTGACACCAAGAATAGCTGACTCGTAACAGTTTTCATTTCTACAACGATGTCCTTTATCGTTTCCATCATTTCCTGTCATTCCTTGACTTTTACTATGATGTATAGCCTTCCTTCTCTCTATTGCTTTCCACTCTATTCCTTTTCCGGTTTTCAATCGCCGTTCTTCTTAATGTTCCCTTGACCTTCCTATTCCTGCTCGTCACTGGCGTGCTGTAATTACTGTTCTCCAGCTGTTCCGCTAACGCCTCTATCTCCGACTCACTTTCTCGCTCTTCCTTTCCCTTCCTTCTCAGCCTGCTCCTAGTTGGTGTATAAAGGTTCCCTTCCATTCCACACCTCTCTTTCATAACAACTACGTTGTTACCCTTTTTTATCATTATATCCTCTACGATCCTCGGTCGTTCCTTCGCTCCAACTTCCTTGCAGTTCTTCTCTTCTCTCGTCGACGGGACTCCTTTCCAGACTTTTACTTGACTTAAACGGGTTTATCTGTATCGTTTTATCCTCTTTGTCGAATGAGATAATCGATAGTTCCTTCATCTCGACTTCTGCTTGTAAGTCGCTAATGTCTTCGCCTCTCGTAGCTATCCTTTCTCCCGCTTCATTCCTTCTGCAGCTCCATCTCCCATCTTCTCCGTCGCTTTCTAATTTGAATTGATCCCCCGTAGCTTTTGCCGATCGAGAGGCGACCCTAGGACCGACCCTCTTCTCGTTGTTTGTCCCGTTGTGTGGTGACCGTCGGGACGGGCTTGGTAATCCACCCACTACACCGACGGGGCCTGGGGCTCCGAAACCCCCTGCGCCATACTTTTATTTCCTCTATTCAGCTTACCCATAATTATTTTAATTTTGTTCGTAGTCCGGGGTCATTGCCGTATTCGTTATAAGTCGCTGTTTCATTTTCATAGTCCATTATTGCCCAAGTTGTCCTAAATTCGTTATTCCATTTCCCTTAGTCCTGAACTTTGTCAAGGTCATAAATTTATAATCTCCATCCATTTTTCTACCTCAACCACTATTAATTAAGTGCATTGGATTTACATATATACTGTAAATTACGGTTTTTGGGGGTGCGACCTAAACAATCCTTTGTTAATACAGATTTTAAGTTCGGTGAATTCGGTTTAGCTCATGTTTCTGTTCGTGTTCGGCTTGGGACTTTTCTATTATTTATAGAGTAAGTACTCTTTCAAAATAATCAGGTTAATAAATATTTTCAGTTAATACTATGTATTTAGTCATTGCATCTGTGTATCTGGCTGACATTATAGTAAAGCCGCACTACCTTAACTGCATTATATATATGGAATAATTTAATAAAGATATTTAATATCTTCAATGTCTTATTATCCCTTACTAATATATGACCATTTGTGTCCCATATTTTATTAATTTAATAATTCTATATAACACAGTTCTATTACTCCCACTAATTATTTCACTTGTTTAGTCACTTGTTTATTACTAACGCACTTTATTTATTTACAAATTCAGTTATTGAAATTATTAAGTTATCGTTAAGTGATGAATGACTATTTAAATTATATTCAGCTAACTTTATATTGAAGTTAATCCTTAATTATTTATAAAACTCATATGTATGGTTTAGTTAATTACGTCTATTGGCTATTTCCTAAATTTATAAATACATCTAGTATCTATATATTAGCACATATATTCTGTTTTATTCTATCTATTATTAATATCTTACATTATGGATGATTTCGTTAGTCGTCTATTGTTAAATTAGTGTTTCTTTTTCCCGTCTATGATTCATCATCTCTATGTTGTAATTGTCGAATAGTTACTTGATTCCTCTATTTATTACAGCCAATCAGAGTTGAAGATACATCCCTATTCGACTAGTCTTTACCCAGGCGATAGACAGCGCACTAATGCACGTACTATTGTACGTTGGAAGGGGTAATTTCATCAAAATGGCGGTGGTGGTCAATCATAACACGTGTCTTTTGTTGCTGGTATCAAATGCTCGTAGTTCTCTATTTTCGAGCGTTGTTCAAGATGATTATGGTGTTCCCGTGATTGAAAGTTCATTCATCCAGTTACACTTTTCGCCCCACGCATGCATCATGCATCCATGCCATTAGTTATATTCAATTTCACTTACCATCTTATCTCTTAGCCTTAGTGTTATGATGCACATATTCTTCATTACGAGTTTGTCTGATACTTCATTGTTCCACTCATATCGTTTTACAAGATACTTATGTTTGTTTCCTCAGTTGTTCACCTCAATGTTATTATATTATTCCTTGTCCTTGATCAGTCATGTATCATCATTATTTACGGAGTAAAATCTTTAATTTAGATTTAATATAGAAGCTCAAAACGACCCGCCACCATTCTCGGCAATTCGAACGTATTTTATGGTTTAATTACTTGTTATTTTCTTATGATTATATAAGTGACTATTAATTAATATTGTAATTATTTATATTCATATTAGTGACGAAAAAAATATTAAAACTTAACTTATGGGTATATAACTTATAATAGTTTCATATAGGTTTATAATATACATACATATAACGAAGAATAAATATAAAAAAAACTTAATATAAATTAAAAAAATACAATAGCAAACAACAAACGTCTTCTGTCAAAGTAGATTTACTTGTATCAGAGTAACATTATTGGGTACGCTCTTATTATTTGTAAATATATTGTTCATTTTCTTCATCTTTGTTAATAAATTGTTATATAAATTAGTTTAAAATTTTACACTATTTCGAACCCTGCTTTATACATTCTACCTTTCTGGTACAGTATTACGTCTTTGTGTAAAAATTTCGTAGGTATATTAAATCTAATAAAAAAAATCCGGTTTACTTCTAAGATGAAATTTTTATTCAATTCCTTTACTTATTCCGTCCAAATAGCAAGTTCACCATGAAGATAAATGTCAACCTTTTTTTCCTTTTTTTTTATTTTTATGTGGAGGAAACTTTCATAGACACCCTGCGTCCTCCCGGAAGAGAACGCAGGGTAGTGCCGGATTCTTACCGGCTAAAACCACGGCGATGATCGTCCGTAGCGCGTATGGGAGAGACCCTGGAACCGCGCAAGCATACTCACGGGCCCACTCCACGCAGGTGACTTCTTCCCTTACTGGCGCGGCGTGTGACCGCAGCACAATGCGCCTCATCCCCTCATTCCGCGGCCGGGCGGCTTGGCGGCACCGCGACGCCGGTCCCGCCGGCGCCAGAGACCTTGCGGATGAAAACGAGGCGGCTCGAACTCGCCCTCTTGGGGAAGCGCGTCCGCGACCTCGACCTCTGCCTCAGCCTCGGCCTCGTCTCCGCCCCCTCCTTTCGATCCTCTCCGGGTGAGAACCCCGCACCCTCTCTCGTTCGGCCAACTCCTTCCGGAGCATTACCTGCTCGCAGAAAGAGACGACCGCCGTCCGATCTTTCTCGCCAGTCAGTAAGGCTCTCAGCAACGCCGCCGGCGCAAAGTCCGTTCCTATTTCCATGGTGAGGGCGTGGCGTGGCAAAACCCACGCTGGACAGTGTTCCAGCGTGTGCTGCGCCGAATCGACCCTCGCATCGCAGTGATGACACTGCGTGGTCGTCTCCGTTCCGATTCGGTGCAGGTATTCCCCAAAGTACCCATGCCCGGTGAACACCTGCGTCACCCTGTAGGTCAGGGGAGGCCCGCCACCGTCCAACCAAACATCCCAGTTTGGGAGGACGGCCTCGACGACCTAAGGGTCGGGCCTAAGGCTAAGGCCCCGCCGCGTTCGCTCTCGTGTCGAGGGTGGCGCGCCATCTATCGAGCAGGGCTTGTCGAGTCTGGACTCTAGCGTCGACGCTCGCCGGGCCGACCCCGCCCGACTAACCCCGGGTGTAGAGATAGATCTCACGAGACCTCAGAGCCTGCAGCTCAAACGGAGGAAGCCCCGCGAGCACTGCAGCTGCTGCGCCCGCTATGGTGCGAAAACCTTTCATTATCCTGATGGCCACCGTCCTGTGCAACCTCCTGACCTTCTGGAGGGTACGCCTGCTAGCCATCAGGTCTTCTGCCCATATCGGAGCCCCGTAAAGGAGCTTCGATCGCACCACGCCGGCGTACAGCCGGCGCACTCTGTCGCGGGGCCCGCCTAGCCGAGGCAACAAGCATCCTAAGGCGTTCACCGTGGCCTCAACCGATGGTGCCAGACGCTCGAAGTGAGCGCTGAAGGTCCAGTGGCTGTCGAGTATCAGACCCAGGTATTTCATGGTGGTACCGACCTCGATCTCAGCTCCTCCCAACGCCAGGCGATATCCCGCCGGGGGTGTCCCGTGTTCAGCCCTCCGGCAAAACCACATTACTTCGGACTTCCCAGGGGACACCCTTAGCCCCAACCCTTCAATTGCGGCGACCACGCAGGCCACTGCCAGCTCCGCCAGATGGACAACCCTACTCCACGTCGTGCCCCATACTAGCACCAATGTGTCAGCAGTGTAGCACGTCAGCGCCGAGCACAGGGGCCTCGGCGCTGGAGTACCGCGTCGTACGCGATGTTCCACAACAACTGATCCCTGAGAAACGTCACAGCGCACCGCCCTCCCTATCACGCCGCCACCCCTGCCGGTGTAGACGATACTACGATCCCAGAGGAACGCCCGAACCACACCCCGCATGTAAGCGGGCACCCCATGAAATTCAAGGGGCCTGCCTATCCTGTCCTAGGGGATGCCGTCGAAGGCGTTAATCACATCCAGCGACTCGGCCAACGCAATGCAGCTCCGTCTCTCAGCCCCCTCGATGAGAGAGCGGAATGATAGAGGTTAACCTACAACTACCTTTACTACCTGTACTGGCGCTCAAGCTCAGCTACGACTTCCTCAGTCATTGAATACGCAGTAAACCTACTCATACCGACAGATACCAACATTTATCATTCCACTTAGTCAAGCATAAAAGAACTCGCGAGAAAGGTAAGGCAAATCGGAAAATTTAAAAAACTATGAAACTACATACGTAAATAAAGAATACAATATTATACAATCCTATTTTTCTTTTGTGCCATAATTCGAGTTTAAGGGGTGAAATCACTCCGTGAAAAAAGGCTAAAGTGTTTACTGCATAAAATTTTTTTTCGAGATATTTATGGCTTTCGAGTTAATCTTCCCTCACCTTCCTTCATTAAAATTTTTTTACAATACATACTGAAATACCTTTGGATAGCCCTTTTTCATATTTATTAATAACACGTGCTAAAATTCTCTTTCATGAAACTGTAGAACGATATTTGACCCAAATTTCGATGACGTTTGGGCATGTTATAAACCTTCAACATTTTGAACAACTTTTCCTATACATAAAGGAAACGCGCTTAGCTTTCGAAATATTCACAAGAAACTACTGTAAATTGCAGTTATTAATCCATAACTAACTTTCTTCGCCCAGATTCAGACATTTTTTCCAATATGCTTGATTTAAAAGTGGATCCCTAGAAATATCATAACGAATTCCAAAATCCTGTAGATTTCTGTTACTGTAGAAAGAATGTGTTATAAAGATATCTGATATTTGTGAAGCGTTGGCCTTTTTATAATGTGATATGGCAAGTATCTTTGTTTCAAACGTTTCCTTGAGTAATTTCTTTATTATATCAATTACAAATCGTGGTTTTCGCCGTTTTCATCGTTTGCTACTTATATAACTCTTTGATATGTAAAAATATATAAAAGGAGAATACCCATGCTTACACATTCATTTTATTAATGAAAACTGTTATACTGATAAAAGTAAATTTTATATTAATAATTTCCATGTAATTATAATTTTCTGTAAATGAACTATCATGCAAATTAATTAAGTAATGGTATTCTGGAACCAGTTTATTAAGGAAAATTGCTAAAATGGACTTCAAATTTGGTAATAATTGTTAACATAAGTTATTTTACTGAAAAAAGATTTTAACGCATAAATTATTAACAAATGTGAAAAGAAGATATCCAGAGATGTTTCCAAAAAAAGGTATTTAATGTATATTGGTGGAGGGAAGGGGCAGTTCGAAAACCATGGATTTTTCAAAATTCTTTTTTGCAGTTTATTAAATACGATAAAACATGCAATAAAATAATATTTCACGAAAAAGAAAATGTTAAATTTCTCTCAACGGGTGATTTCACCCGTCAAAACCCAATTATGGCGCGAAAGAAAAAATAGGGTTGTATTATAGATGATATACTTCACTTGCAGGCAGAGATAATATACTTCGTTGTCAGTCATATAAACCCTTATTAATCGATCACGCCACTAACAATGTAAACACGATCTCTTGGAATCAGAGCGAGACCATGTCAGGACTGCGTTAAATTGTAAATTGTAATATGAAGCTACTGTAGATATCGGAGCATTGCATCGTATTTCGATATATAGATTGGCTATTTTAATTCTTATTTCTACGCTACCTAACAAAAATTTTTTCCTGAATAAATATATTTTTAATTATATATATATGTATAGCCATCCATCTAGCATAATTAAATTATAAAGTCCCAAGGGTACGAAAGTAATTTTCTTTAGGACAAGTTCTGCCAACGAAAATAATCATAATTTCGGGGAACTCTATATCATTATCACTAGATTACTTATATTTTAAGATATTGAAGCAGGAGGCCGTTTCTATATCCAAGAGTTTTCCACGAACATATCGCTCGTCTTTCATACCTGCCTAACTGGAAATTTAATTTAAAACTCTTCGCAGTCGGTGGTACTTTGGAATAAAAATGGTGTTGGATCCAGATACAGAAATTCACTGCTACAGAAACAAAGGCCGAGAACTTGGTTTTAACACGCGTATATTCTGACTAGAATTATGATTATGTTTGATAAACTTGATAATTATGAAGTGTATACATCCTACTCTATACATTCTATACACTTTCGATACTTGATAAACTTCGAACTTGATGATGTTGGATGATTTATGAACGATGAATCCTTCTCCGGTAGTTGCACGATGGTTTTTACAATATATTGGTCTTTGGTGCGCGTTTTGAAAGCGACGAAGAAGGTGTTTTGTTAGCCTTGCGGAATGTTACCGAACATGGCATCTTGAAACGAGATTAGAAATATGCAGAAGTTGATATTACGATCAGAGATGCTTTTGGGACAATGATGTTTGCGAGCAGTTACTTTCTGTCCGAAGTTATTCGCGTTTAAAAATGATGTTAAATCAGACGATATCTCTTCTTCTGTCCTATTTCTGTGAAAAGTTTTTAATAAAATTTCAAACAATATATCTTTACAGAATTTTTTTCATCTTTATACCATAGAACGTTCTGATTGTGTAACGTGAACCGAAAAATCTTGGAATATCCTCCATACATTCTGTTTATATTGCAAATTCCAAATTATATTCTAAAATATATTCCCAATACTTCAAATAGAGTACATGTTCAGTAGTATATGTGGCAATTAATAATATCGTTACTTGAATTAGTATTAAGTCGTTTTCTTAACTTGAAAAAATCATATTTTATACAATCTATAGTTTAGAAATAAAATAATCTTAAGACAAAAAATCTTTACTAATTCCATAAAAAGATAATAAATCGAGTCCATTAATTAACTTGTAACAATTAGTAAAACTGAGTATTAAAGAAATTAATTATTAGAAATTAATCAAATCGATTAATATACAAAAGTTAGGACATATTCTATTTTTGATAGGTTTTGATATTTTATCGTTTCACGCCCGCACGAGCTGTAACGTGAGACGAAGAAAGAAGACATGTCATATTTGTGAATAATATGAATTACAACTCTGGTACGACGAAAGAATGACGGAAGTTAAAGGACTATGGCCTCCTTACACAGCATTCACAGAAATGAACAATCACCGGTCAGCAGAAGCAATCACGCGATTTACCATCAGCAGAATTAAAAACCACAAGAGGAATGCATTCGTAAGGGATCCTAGAAAGGAAATAGTGCCTCAACGGAAATCACCTCAGTTCAAGAACTCCAAATATTTCGAAAAAGACATCAGCAGATTCTCACCTAACAAGCAAATGCCGAACCCCCAGATGACGATTACTCCCACGATAACTCAGTATAAATAAACACAATTACTTCGATTTTTTTAGTTTGTTTTCAGTTAATAACTATCACACAATTTTGCAACTCGTGTTTAGTCAATCAATCAATTTTCAGTCTTATAGCAGTCAAATATAGTTTTCATACAGTCACATAGTTCTATCTCATACATAGTTTATAGTTGTCAGGGTTTGTAACTATCAGAAATGGTCAAAATTTTTGTAAATCATGTTATAATTTACAATCTAATCATCATACTAACTTTCGGGACATCCATAAGTGTGGTCGACGATAAAGCCAAGTAAGTTTCATCACGAATTATACGATAACAACTATTATCCTCGATTTGTAATATCAGAGTCTTGTAAACAAATTTATAAATTAACAATTTGAGTAAATTATAAATTAAATAAATCTTGAACTGATTATCCTAAGAAACTTTAATCCTTCCCGCGTTAGTATTCCTGCATACAGCGGGTCAACCGAAACGTGGAAACCACTTATCAATATATTGACGTTAGTGAACGCTACCTATCCGGTTATATTAGTGAATTAAACGTCAATTCTTAATATTAATCTAACTTTAATTAATTTAATTTCGAAATCATTCCGTACAGTAGTTCTGATTAGTTTCAAAAGATTGGAATTGATCAAATTGAAATAGTCTAACGGCTATTTTTGGTGGTAGCAACTACCATTTGATTTTTAAACACGATCGAAGCAGTTACGAAGCCGGATCGTAACATATGTAAATTATGAATTTTAAATTGTACATATATTTCAATAAAATTGCTAGTATTTTAGTATACTTCTTTAGCGAAGTAGATTAAATGATGAGAACGTTCGTAATAAATACTTAAAACTTTATTTACACTTTCACTAAGTACGCTGTCGCTTGATCGATCACTTTCGTTCGCTCCTTTACCAAATGCCGTCCAAACAACACTCCAGTTTGTTACCAAATCCGTGAACTTTCCTGTGGCCCTGTATCCGTCTATGCTTTGTTTCACTTATCAATCTTCCTTGTTCGTTGCTGAGACAACGTTTCTGCATTTACCTTTGTTTACTCGTTTGGCGATAAAACGGTTACAAGTACGCGGTGTCCTTGTGTGATTCGAACGATAGGTCAAAGTTTCATGCCGCTACACTTCCCTTGTTGTGTGCAGTATTAACATAAATGTATCACTACAATATAATTCATCCATAATTTTTCCAAATTTGAATCATTTAGAATTAATATCATTTAGTATATATAGATATAGTAGATTTAGTATATATAGATCAATTAATATCATTTAGAATATAAATTCTATTAATATAACTATTAACAGATTGGGGTTAGGCTGGGATTAGGAATTGCTTGAACAAGGCTCAGCTTTTATTATAGCAATAATTACGACATAAATTCATTGTTTATTATAAAAAGAACACGAAAAAATGTATAAAATCGAGGTTTAGGTCAATTTAAAAAGAATGGTCAATTAATTGTGAATCTGACTACGTTTCGCACATGATGTTCTCCTCTAAGGATTGTTGACGATAGTTGAATGTAACTGACAAAATATATTATGTATCGCAATCGATATATGCAACACTAATTGTAGCATTTCAATTTAATCGAATTCAGTATTTATTTATATTGTTGGCATATGAGTATGTAAGATACGTAGCGGCACGCAACGTTGACCCATCGTTCAAATCCCATGAAGATGTCACAAGCCCCGAAACCAGAGACAGGCCCAACGTCTGCAAACCAGACGATCACGGTTCATCTTACATACCACGGTCATCAAAACTAAATATTTTCCCAAGTGATAGAAATTAGGACCCTAGTAGTTAAAAAATCCCAAACAAGCGCCCGTGTCATAAACATTCTGGCTGCCCGATGTCAATCTCCCGGGCGACAACCCCTCCAGAAGGACAAAATCCCGGTATTTAGACACCTCCGAATCAGCGTCCGATACAGTTTTAGTTACGACTATCTAACCGGCCACTTTACTGATCTCTTGTACTAAAATAAAACCAAACCTAAAAAGATTCAAGTTTTCTTTACTCTGATTACCAAAAGTTCGAATCGTGTGAATTTTGTGTCTTCGGCGTGACAAAGACACCGCATGTCAGTAACCGTCTTATCGCCAAACGAGTAAACAAAGGGAAACGCTAAAACGTTACCTCGGCCGCGCAGGAGAACGACTATTAAAAAAAAATATGCCTTAAAGAAAAATGCTTTAAATAAGGCATAGGCAGTTACAGGGGATGCGGAGCGAGGAAGGTTCGATGGGTCTGATGGTAAACAGATGCTGTTACGAACGCCAGTATCCTCCGAACAGCGATCTAGGTATAAGCGAATGAAATCGATCGGCCGTGCGACAGTGAACATAACGAAAGTGTATATTAGCGAGGAGTTAATAAAGTTTAAGTATTGTTACGAACATTCTCGTCTTTTATTCTACCTCGCAAAAGATATATTGATCCTATTGATCTATTGCACTCAATAGAAGAATTTTATATAATGTTAGACAGGATATTCAGCTAGAAGTTTACAAGCTGTTTCTTCACAAACTAATATAGACATGAACAAATTTTTTCTGTTTTGAATCGATTAATCCAATTGGATCCTTGATAAGACATAAGAATTATTTTCTGATCTGCACACTTAATCAACAATAAATTTCCAACTTATATCCAATATCGTATGTGTCATGTAACCTTTATAAAACGTTACCTGTGAAAACTATTTTTCGTTATATCGTTTTCATCGCCTAAAATATGAATAACTTATTATACTGTTTGAAAGATTTAAGATGATCACCCATTTGATGATAAAAGCAATTGCAAAAGATAGTTTAAATTGTATATTCCATCAAAGACGCCATTAAATCGATGAATTTAAAAAAAATTGCAATCTATAATACAGAGAGCGTGCTAAAAATATACCGAGACAACAATAGTTGATTATTTGGGCGGCTTAAAAAAAGATTATGTCAGTGTTTTATTTTAGTGTAATATTTAATACATTTTAAATAAATTTAAAAAAAGGGTTAATACGTTGCATGTCTTCCTAGGGTTTTTAGGGAATGTGGCGAGTTTGCAACCCGTGGAATGCTGAAGCACTGCGATCGCGTTCTAATTTCAGACAATTCGAGAAACTACCTCAACGTTTAAATGCAGAAATACACAGTGTAAAAAATTAACTTGAACAATAATTTATGTTTGAAACTAAATTATAGCAGACTGAATACTTCAACAAAGATTTGCTTCTTTGAAATTTACCTAAACTCTGAGCTCAGTGTGACGATTCTAACGATTCAACAAATCAACAATTCTACTTTTTGGATCGCAGTGTAGCCTATTTATCTGCTCGGATTTTACATGACAATCTACGATTTATTTATTACCCAAATATACAAATTGTTATTAACTAATGCTAATAAACATTAATTTAATTGGAGTTTATAATATTAGAAAGCGAGTGATTTATGCCTTAGCAATGTTTTTTCCTATGAAGACGAAAGGAAATATGAAATTTGAGAGTGATCACAGTTATTACTGTATAATAATTTATACATCTAATCAACAATTTATTAAATAAATGTTTGTTTGTTGCCTGAGATAAATTCGCCGCGTAGAAAATTAACCTATTATAGGTATCACGCATCGCGATTTGTACATTGACAGAGCTCGGTCGTCACAAACCGTTGATCGTCTCTAGTTTCGGTCATCCCACTAAGGAATTTACCCGGAAATCGGATCTTATGGCAGTTAAACACGAATGGAACTAAAGAAAAAGTGTTTCCCATTCGGGAGATGTATGTTATATTTCGTTATATAGATACAAGCTCAAAGCGAGTGTTGTTGAGTTGAAAAGCGCGATACAGAGAGTGAATGCAAGGCCAAGAAAAATTCTTAGATCGGTTTTCTATTTCTATCAATAGTGGAAAGATGGATATGAAAGTGTTCAACCGTTCCGGGAGGGAACGCGATCGCGAAGAAGCGCGTCAGCGAGAGGCGTAAATTCTCGCTACGATTTCAATAATCGACGCCACGATACAGTTGATCCCCTATTTCGGTTAGGACAATAGGGGTGGTTAATTGATTATGATACAGGTTTAACAGGGTTAATATGCACTATATTTACAACACTTATCTTGCGTATTTGCAAACGTTCT
>JACXII010000731.1:0-16486 GCA_014737395.1 Bombus waltoni
CTAGATTTACACTAGATTTACACTAGATTTACAAACCATTATTAATTTTCGAAATTTTGAATGCTGTAAGTATTGAATACCGAATAACGTTAATGGCAAAGCTTCGACGAAAAATGATTTGCACAGCGTTCACGATGCAATGCGAGATAGGGGACATTGACAACGAGATGATATCGATACTTTCCATCGTCTCAATGCATCGATAATGAAAATAGGATATCGTATAATACCGTAATATACTATAAAAATAGCGAGAGGAAATTCGCTAAAAGCCGTAATAAAAGTTAATATGCCATAGAAAAAAGTATTACAATTATATTACGAAAATAATTTATTCTACTCGCGATTTATCGTCTATTTTGTTCCTATTTTTGTTAAAATTCGAGGGGATGGATTATATCCCGTCGCAAGATCAAGTAGAACCTTCGCCAATTTTGAAGAAGATTTTACAGCCTGAATCCTAATCGCTTCCACTTGTCCGTTCTTCGCCCATTCTTCGTCCCTAAATATCTAGTTACTTCTAATTGCACGCGACATCGTAGAAACGATTGGAAACGTTTCAATTTCAAGCCCATTGCTATCCGTGGCTTCTAGCGTTCCTCCCCTCTTTTCCGTGGAGTTTGCTGGCGTCGTTTCCAGATATCGAGCGAGTGAGCGAGCGAAGAGGGCGAGGGTGTCCCGGGGTGTACCCGTTGGAGCTGCCTGCTGGAACCGCGTTCACTGACCTACCCTACACCGCAGCCTGCGAGAGATCAAACCCCTGCCACCGCCGCGCATCCCCGTACAACCCCAGTCCTCCTTCCTTCTCGCGTTCCTCCCGTTCATGCTACTTCTCACCCCCACACCCCTCTGCCGTTCGCAGTTGTTTCTTCAGAATCATCTTTCGTATCTCGAACCGAAAGAACCGGCACTCTTTCGTCTTCGTCGTTTCTAACTTCTTTGTCAACTTGTTCGGTGTTACTTATGGAGGGAAAATGTTTTAATTGTTCGAGCAACCGTCGTTTTCTGCTTACGGACGAGGGTTGGAAATGGGCAGGCTTGTTTCGGGGGTCCATTTCAGTTGATGGTCGTGTTGCTTGTACAACGAGAATTGAAACGGATCGGGTACAGTTTTGTTGTTATTTTATGGCATTGACTTGTTCGTGGGTTGATGGGTAGGAAGTAATCGGATCGTACGTTTTTGGTATACGATGCCCTCTTTGAGGGAATTGCAGCCGTGAATCTTGAAACGTTGATGTCACTCTTATATTTGTACTTGTGTTTTAGGATCGAACGGTACGAGTCGTCATTCTTAGAAATATTTGGTTAGAAATTTGGAAATTGTATGACTTGGCATATTTATTTGTATAACGCGTCTTACTTAACTCTTTATATTAATGCTAATGCAACCAATGCAATTAGTTCGCCGATGTATGTTATAGGCTAATGATATAGTATGTAATTAGCGTATATATGAAAACGCAAAATATTTGCGAATGATGTGTATTATTTGTATTTGTAATGAACTACCATGTAACGATAATATTTATTTAATTAATTGCTCGTTATCTATGCCTATAAATCTCTGTGAAATCTTTCAAAGTAATAGGATATTCATTTGAAATAAATTTATTCGGTTTCTCTCTGTCTTTTTCCCTTGTTTGTAAGGAAAAAATTCGTAATTAATGGAAAATAAGCGAGAGCCTCGCCATGCTTCTGTCCTTTTTTCTCCCCTATTTTCTTGTTCCTTTTTTCTCGTTCCTTTTTTCTGACTACGAACAAAGAAACAGATCCTAACAAGAGAGATACATTTTGCCTCCTAAGTATTATACGGAATATCACATTTGGGACGATTTATACATTTTAGCGTTCCTATATACATTTTCAAGTTTTCTACAAATAATTCTACAGTTTTTTTTAGTAAGATGGAAAAGGATGGAGCGGACAGAGAGTTCCACGAGGAATTACACATCTTTTCAACGTGCTCATTAAAATCGACAAACTGCTCGCGATTTTCTGCAATAACCAAATAAACTTCCAAGCTAAATTTCCAAATCGATCTCGGATATTCAATCCAAATATTCCCGACTCGTCCTCGCTATATCCCTAAAAGTTATGGTAATTATCCCCAATTTGTCCACCACTTACTCAGCACAAATCAAAACTTGAAACCTAAAATTAAAACGCTGTCGCTATTCCAGCAACTTGATAAGGTCGTCTCTAAACCAAAAGAGCAAATGGAATAAAAGAAGCAGAGATCGGAGCATCAATCGGTGGTGGGAAAACAAAAGAGGGCGGGGGAAGAGAAATATTTTTCTTCCGGTGTCGAAGCTCTCGCCGACGGCGGTGTGAGCGACACTGGAACGACAACGGTGGAATAAAACGGGTGTGCTTCGAAGTTCATCCTGGGAATGGTCAGTGCAATACGGCTTGTTGTATTGTTTCACGCGAGGGAATCGGTAAATGGTTCTTCGGACTCCGGTGTGCCGTGCTACGTTAATCATCGAAGCGAACGGATACAGAAAGTTACATCGCGTTACTTTATACTCGTTTCTAACTTTTCTTATTTTCGCATGTGGCATAATTTTCCGCCGATTATTTACCGATACCGATGGTCATTAGTTTTCCAAGTTTAAATATAGTTTTGGACAAATTTTCAAACTCGTTCTTCTCTCGGAAAACTAAATCTCGGACGAAAAGATGTTCTACAATTCTCTCTTATTTTTTTTTTTTACTTTTTTTTTATTTCTTTCTATACAAGAAATACGTGTATATTCTGCTAATATTCACGTGCTGTTGCTAGAAATTGGCTAGAACGTCCAAATACCTACTTGTAAGATGTAGCGTACGAAGAATTGAAAGAGTTCGCAGCGTATTTTCGCAAACATGCTGTCCGTGTATCGCACAACGTTCACCGAACCATCAAGGATTTCGCTGCGGCTTTCTTCGTTCCTCTCCTTCTCGACTATCTCTTTTTTCTCTCCTCTTCCATCTGGGAAGATTCACGAAGGTCTCGCGTGTACGGCTAGTCGCCTTTGTGCGCCGCCTTTCTGGGTCAGTTTCTAAATAGGCTCTTCGGCTCATAAAAATCTGCGACGTGAAAAAAGCACGCCGACTCCTGCGGAAGGGATTCACGAGTCACGAGGATGCTGTTTAAACAAGATTCTCGACTTGCTTTGATGCTATGCGTCAAGGCTAATTGTTAACTAATTATTTGGAACGTAATTAACAACGATTATTCGTTCAATTAAGTGTCTACAAAAAATATTAGCACGCATCCTTATGCTTCAATGAAACAATGATTTTTAATCAAGTTCTATACATCATCGTTTTCACAGAATCAAGCTCTTGGTAGTTAGTAGACATATGACACTATTGCTAATTGTAAGTGATACGAAATTTGATATACTTAGATCTAATTAACATCAGATTTTGTACGATATTGATCGATACGGTGCAAGCTAATAATAAGGTCTCTCTATGTTGGAACCACTCGAACAAAGTGCTCGTGTTTATGGTTATGGTTTGAGGGGTTTATATCCCATATATACGTATATGTGCATACATATATGCGATGTTTTCGATGTAAAATATTGGGGTTTTCGGTTTTCATTTCTTCGATACGATCGATAAGAAATGTATCTTTCGGAAGGATGATCCAGGTTACGGCGATCTCGTTATTTATGGGCTTCGAACGAACGTTTATATCGAAAGAGATTCTCCTAGTTCGCAAAGAAGGCGAAATACACGGTGAGAGATGTTTGATAAAAGTTGCGTCGTCAAACAACGGTGCGCGAATAAATTGAAAGAAGTCTGCCATTTGAATGTCATCTAATTTCGTTCAAACTTCAATATGTACGGAAACAACTTTAACAAGTGAAACAACTTGCACCGATTTACGACTATCGTGTCCCTTTTGATCGTACAGTTGTTTTTTGTTCCTTTTGTATCAAACGACATCTCGTATGTGTCGTTGAATATTTTTGAAGGAAAGTTTGTTCCAATAACGTTGTTAATATCTAACTATATCTATAAAATAATCGCTACTAATAGCTAACAGTTGACAACCACCAACAGTCGAGCTGCTGTTCTCTTTCTCCTTGTTTTTCTTCTGTTCTTGAAAATGGCACATCTCCAATTTCGCAACAGACGAATTAAAGACGTATAAATCGTGTCTTTCTTCTATTACTTATGACGCTAAAGCCAATGCGTTAAATTATCCTTGCGAATTAATCGGTGTCATCTAAATACGAGAGAAAAATGTACGCACGTGTTTTTCCTATATTCGATTCCTCAAACTTTCAACAGGAAACAGGAAACAGGAAACAGGGAAATACGTATCCCAGAGAGCAATTGCGTTTTACGTAACAGAGTTTGCAGTATCGATCGATACTAGGAACCGAAAAGGAGAGTTCTCGTTACGGAACACGCAGCATCAAGTACCACCTACATAATTCCGTAGCGACGTAAAATTTACTTTTGTCCGAATTTCGATTATTCAGCACGCCTCTGCTGTATTTAGGTCATTATCGATGCTTTGGTCGATCGTATCAGTAGCTCTAACAGCGTAACTTGTATTCGATCGATCATCGTTACAAACGAAAATATCGAGTTCTTCAACCTGAGTTCTTAATTTCTCTTTTCGTCCAATTCATCGTCAGTCGTTAAAAGTCATCGAGTTACTCTTACAGTTTTAACAGATTCGAAAGAATTTTATTCTTGATTGGAATTGAGGTGTACCCACGCGAAGAATAGGTATTAAATTTACAAGGTACAAAGATTGTACGGTAGGTCAGTTAGTTGGTTAGGTTATACGATAAATACAATTTTTCCAGTAAAACGTTTTCTAATCAGGTTCTACGTTTCATTTTCGTAGTATTCAATTTTTGTAGCGACACAGCGAAAATACTGCTAAATGATACAAGACTCGATATGTGTGAATCTAATTGATTAATATGTAAATGATATGGCAAATACAATAATGTGTCAATGCTTTTTGTAGTCACTGCACCTATGCGTATAACGATATAACGATTGCGCATAACGATTCTTAAGCAAACTTTAGGCATACTGATTGCTACTATCCTCGTGATACAGATCGCGTGGATCCGGTGGCAGGGTTCATCGAGATCATAGAAACGCGAAGGCTGTATAATTGCGCGAGTAAATTACCAATTGCCAGCAAGCACGACAGCAATTACGACAAATATTTACCTAAATTTTATATAATACATGGTACTTAATCCGAGTAATTTCAATAACCCTGATATGCCTACTATACACTCGGTATAAGTTCCAGTGGCCAAGAAGCATGCTGGAGAACAACAAGTTTACGTCCGAGCGCGACATAAATGTTCTCAGGCAATAATATCTCGTCCTGTGATGCGCTGTGTACGATACGCGTACGATCGCCCAAGTAAACACGGTAACTTATGGTTGAGCCACGTATGTGCAATTTGTTGGCGTCAATTACCTTCTCCTGCCTTACGTAAACAGATATCGGTAATGTCCAGCTATCTGTTCAGCGTTTAAAAAGTTAAGGATTTTGTATATTTAATCCCAAGATTTGTATGAATGCAATGTTTTGATTTTTTTTTAATTCCTCTTACAAATATATTAATATTATATTACATATATTAATGCGATAATAATCGTATTAAACACAGTTTTTCTTCGAGACGAGCAACGCGCTCGAGACCGGGCAGTTGCTTGTTACGACGAGTCGCGGACGTTACTACGCGGCTTGGCTATGTTCTCGAAGGGGACAGAATACAGAGAGAGAGTGATAAAAAGTGATCGCGGCCGATTAACATATAACGCATGAGGATCGGCGATACTAGAGCTGATACTCTTAATACTTAATAATAATCTAAATCCTCCGTTAAACGACGCCACTGTTCGTTCGACGTCGGAAATGACAGTGCAAAATATTTTTACAGAATCATGCGAGTACATTTCAGCGGAAGTACCGTTAAATAGCTCCACCGTGTATAAACCGAGCGATTCAAAGTGTAAAAGGCAATAGTAACTGTGAGATTGCACACGGCTGAAGCATCACGGTCGCAAAGTGCCAAGATCGCGAGGTCTTGGCAACGTGTCCGTCTGGATGTTCTCCGTCGTGACGATCATTCGTGGAAGACTCGCGCATCGTTGTCATGCAACCAGTCGACGTAGCTGTATTTATATAACGTGTAACGTTTTCGATCTATCGCGACGGGGACGCGTCACCGGTTTAAATATTGCCGAGATAATGAGACCTCCGGCCGCGTAAATTATCGTGTCACGGTCGGGGGTGGGGGCGGGAGGCGCGGAGGGGGGGGAGCAGTAGCGATGGCGGAACAGGTTGCCGTTGTCGCGTATGGTGGCTGGAACTGTAACATAATCTAGCATGGGACGCCAAGCAAGGGACAAACAGCCGCATTTATCGGATAATGGAGAGATGATAGCGGCTACTCTGACGTTTAAGAACGATCCTTTTGCCGCAATTTTTTCTACCCTGTTTACGGGCTATTTCATTTAGAGGAAAAGAGTATTTCTTTCCTCCATTTGCGAATACTTTTATTCCTGCTTGAGAATGTTGTCGTGTCGTGATCGTTCTTTGAACATTCTGCCACGTGTTTGCAACCTATAACATTTGTTTCATTAGCGAAAATTCGTTTTATTACCCTGTATCACCAAAACATAATTACTTACCAATTATATGGTAGATATAATTATTTTTGATATTTTAGAAAATCGTTGCAATTGAAAATGGTGCTGTTTTCACCAGCAGTGATTAAATGTTAATATCGAAATGACAAGAAGCATTTTTAATGTATTTTTTAATATCGTATAACGTAATTCCGGCTTCTCCGCTATCGTAAGGAACGCAAACGCTGATGGATCCGCGAAAATTATGTTGGCAAACCGCGACTGAATCGCCCCTTCTGTCGTTTGTTTTTTTCGGCTGCTAAGACAAGTTCAGGCAATAAGCGACACGGCGTTGGAGTAATGCATGCGCGGATCGACGTTTTCGGCGAGGATAACAAGTGGTGCGTTTATTACGAACGGCAGATCTCTCAGCGATGTTATTTTAGGCAAAATGAATTTAGACGTAAATGCATCGACCCGACGGCCGGGACAAAATTTCTCGCCGGACAGATACGGACGGGTTAAAAGCGACACTTGGGCCGATGACGCGGCTCGCAACGACTAAATGGTCGCAGCTGGGAAATTTCATTTTCTGCGGCTCGACGAATCGATGCTTTCGCGGGAACTCGGATAAAACGAACAACCACCGATAGACAGGCATCTGTTGAGTGAAATTTAGGAAATTACGCTGGGTTTTTCGCCACCCTAGGCGGCTCGAGGTTGGAGGAAGGCCCGGTTTGAATGGCGTAATGGCGTAATGGCGTAATGGCATGGCGAAAGTGTTAAATAAATTTCGTTTTGTGGTGAACGAGATGATCGGTTGAAAGCATCAGATTACTTTGCAGAGACTGCATGGCCAGTTCAGGATAAATCGCCTTGGTTGCTTGGTTGCTTGGAATAATTTCCAATAGAAAGATCAATAATATCGCTCCAAAATTTCTCGTTTTCATGAATTCGACAGCATCTTGTTTTTTTTTTTTTTTTGAAAATCAAAAGGTACACCGTTTCGAATGAATAAAGTACCATTATTATATATATGTATGTATAATTATTTATTAAAAATGTCGGCTATCGTATTACGGGATATGATAATATGGAGGGAATATGGAGGGGAAAATAGGACGACTGCTCGTAGATGAATAAACTGAAATTTTCCTCGTATAAGCCAAACTAAATACCTCTTCAAAGGTAACAATGGATTTAAAGACAATGGATATCAAGTATCTTTATAACCATTTATGATAACAAGAAATGTTTGCTTGATGGACGATCTAAAACGTTTGCACGCTAAATGTGTTAGCATACATATATCTGAAAATTGTTCAAGGAGAAAGGAAATATCTGTATTACATATTCGCTTTCCCCACACTTTTATCTATTGCGTAACCGCTTGATGTTATTTTCAACTTATTGTTACAAATTCGAAGTAACATTGCATCAGTTTTCGATGTAATTCCAAGTGAGTTCTCAAGTCCAAGAACCAAACTATCGGAACTGCTGGGACATGGTTTGAACTTTGACGTCATTTCATCGTTGCATCTAAAAGTCCCCACTGGAGCTGGTGGCTTTGTAAGCTACAGGACTCGTTGAATCAACCTCAAATCCTATCAATATTTGTAAACGGAACATTCGAATCTTATAAACCTTGATAAACCCACTTAACCACGACAATCGTAAAACGTCGAATCGAGGATTAAAAGAAACGTGGTGCGATGAAACGTGAATTAAATACTGTACGCTGCACGTAAACGTCTATGTTTACACAAATAACGCGCAAAGAGTAGATTGTTGTGCGGAAAATCGTTTGGTTTCTGGCAGACGAATCTTTTAGGCAACTCTCGCACTCTCAGTTTACAGAAGCGAAATTACGCAAGTTTTGAAATTCAGGTAATGTCTTTTAACCAAAATATCAAGTTACCTGTATATAAGTTACGTAGAAAAAAATGACGTGCTGTGAATTTGACTACGATGAATCAACGTTTAAACACTAGGGGATCTAAAATCAACGTTCGCTGGAAACTTTATTTCTCTGAAATTAGATCTTAACTTCGATATAAAATAGGCTATATCTCGCGTTCTTTTTTTTTATCTTAATAAAATTGTCTCATATACCGCTAAAAGTAAAGGCGTCGAAATATCTATAATATACGAACTCGTATAAAGAAAATTTATGCATTCTCAAAGGAAAAATGAAAGAATGATCGAACCGTTAAGGGGTTAAATGTATATTATTGGTATGTATGGTATTGGGATTAATAAAGACTGGTATTCTGCTTTTCGAGTGAGATCAATCCCTGTTGGAAAGAGGACAATCTTTTGTGTCGAGTAGCTGTATAAAATGATACAAGAAGCGGGTAGTAGTATGGAGATTCTAATGTGAGAAGAAAGACGCCGGAAACGTAATTCTTGTACCAAACTATCGTACACTTTTCCATCGTTCTGTCGCTTGAGAACATAGCCTCGAGTTTCGCCTAAGTTTTACACGAGAACATTCGATGAACACAAAAGTCTAAGACGTTGAAGCAAACTCGTTCCAAAGTTTCAAATGAACAACGTCGATGCATAAGAGATCGTCGTTTTTCAGCCGCAATGTCTCCGCTAATCCTTTCTTTAATATGCATCTACTCAGCCCTTCTGTTCCATGGCAAACAATATCGTACATGTATACGTATAACGATAGTTGGTAACGGTTAACATTATAGCGAATAATGCGTTTGTAGACGATCGATAGAGAAAGGAAACGACGGCGATAAACAATACAAACGATAGAGATATATAAGAAACAAATAAAAAGGAAATTGGAAAGTGACGAAATATCGAAACGCCTTCGTCAGAATCCTTGAGACGGCTTCAAGTTCAGAAACACACAACAGAGAAACATGTTCTCCATTCTTGGCAAACTACTTGGAAACTGCAACAGCTCGTCCAAAAACTATCCAACTGCTGTACATACAAGCTGAAGGGGATATTTATTTCCATTACAATGATTGGCACCTTGGTTCCCATCGGGCTCGAGTTTCTCCTTGAATGCGGTCGGTGTCGGTACCGAGAAAACGTTTTTACCCGTCTGTCTGCCCGTCGAATTACGTCCACGAAACATCGCGACACGGCGTATTAAGCCGATCACAAACACATCTGTGCAAATGACTTAAAATGGTAATGTACTCGATCCGAGTGTCGATAACAAGGCGTTTGTTCTTATTTTCATCGTCTTATAATTAATAATGCCAGCGATAAGTAAAAGTGGACAGCGGATCTTGAAATGAAATTCTTCATATTTTGAGAAATATATATCGAGAAATTTGGAAATGGCTTACGATAAGAGAAAAGAAAGAAAAAAAGAAAAGAGAGAAAAAAAGAAGAGAAAAAGAAAAAGAGAGGAAGAAAAAAGAAAAATAAATAAAAACTCTAGTATTTCAATGTAAATTAATAAAACGTGCCAAACAGCTTAAAATATGTAAAAAATGATTGAAAATTCTCATCTTTTGATGTATGTATATGTAGGTTAGATATAGAATTATGAACAGAGCAAATTATTGATAAACCATTGTGTAGCCGCTGTATGAAAAAGTGGTTCGCGTGAAAAGCGAATGGTTTCGAGGACATAGTTTCTGTACATAGCCAGAGGAGAGAGGTTGTACGAAGGTGATGTACGTTTCTTTAAATGGAATCGTACAGCTTCAAATATAGCGATCGATCCGCCTTTTGGCGCATCCTACAGCAAAGTATTAACCTATTTACGTGGAAAAATCGTTAGTTTAGAAAATATTTTAATCTCAGTATGTATCGTAGAGCGATTGTAGTAGCGATGTCCGGTTACTTCCGAAGGAAAGCTGATATCGACATTGACGAGTTTTAAAATTTCAAACATCTTCCAAGCTAATTTTCCATAATTAAATAGGCTTCCATATAAACAGGTTAATACTTTCTCGTACGTAGTATGCAATATTTTTACATGAATGATAGCTTCCAAATAATAATACAAATTTATTTGGAAATTAACAATAACAATACGCTAACGTTGCAGACTGCCCCACGTAACGAGAATCGCACTGGATCATACATCCGGAACCATTTTTAATCTTTAATCTCTAATTTTTAATTTAATTTTGCTTAATATTCTGTCCTCTACCGTCCCATGGCTATAACTTATCGCAGATGTGCACGACACCCTGTATAAATGGTAGCAATATTCCTGGAAGAAAGATCCGATCGTTCTGATTTTTATTCAAAACGAAGCGCATAACCATCGACGAAGTAGTGGGGAAAAAAAGGATATGGAAGGATGGAAAAATTACACGCGGTATCAGTCCCGAGTAATTTCGACATCAATCGTACGTCATTTCTGACCGAGCAATACATAATTGGTACCGCTGGAATGTATTATTACGGCACGAGTGGTAAATCGCGGCGAAAGTGCCCCATGCTTTTTCAGCGACGCGTTCCAACGATTATTATTCTCGTTCCTCTTCGCTTTGACTGCGATTTCCACCCGATATCGAAATCGTGCCAACGTTTGCCTGTTCGCGTGCATGGCCCATCTTCGTTTCGAAGAACGTTCCGTCAAGAGTGAAATTGCAGATTCGAAGGAAAACGAAGGGAAACGCTCGAATTCAATCGCCGGCAAAAGAATTTTTGTTGTTAGAGTGATTACACTTTGCCAACGGTCACTATAATTTCATGGTTTATCGATAGACGTTTACGTAGACGCGTATTGCATTTATGGGACATTTGAAGATGTAAAAATGCACAGAACGCGGTATATAATATGCTGAAGGATGTAAAATGTCCAAAGATTCTCTCTCGAGGAGGAAACTTTTTTCATGTCTACCTTCTATGCGCGCGTGCGCGCACGTGCAAACAATACGGAAATGGGCAGAACGGTAACTTCATGTTATAATATATACGACACGTTGGACCTCGAAATTACAGATTTACGATTTTCTTTCGTACGATCAACGATGGTGACAAGAGATAGGGGGTGTAGAAGAGTTTATTGAACAACAATAGGTAAAGAAAACACCGGCAGTGGAAATAGACGATCGGCTATTATTGACGCTGGTAGTGTGACGTGACACTGTTTTAGAAGCTAAAGCTGGAATTGGCTGCTTTTATTAGCAAAGGTTCTGGGAAGAACGCTCGAATTTTTGAAACCGTATGAAACAATGCGAGAGAAACTCTTATTATTTGATTGTTATTTATTGCCCTGTGAAAACCTAAATCCATGTATTATTTGTAATAGTATCGTGTTTCTATAATAATCGTGTCGTCTTACACTCGTACATGTTTATTATTTTTTCGATTGTTTCTGTAGAAATTATTGTAGGAACTAGTGACTAACTCCGTTAGTCCATTGCCATTGTACGGCAGATGCCAAGGCTTGAACTTAAAACTGATACAGTATATAGAACCCATTCGAACGTTCGATTATTTAACAACAATCGAACAATATCGAACGACATTGAACGATAAGAGGAAACAAATATCTTAAATATACACACTTGAATATATCATACCCTCTGTGTATTCGTCGATCAGGCTACCGTTTACAATTTATCGTTAAACACGTGAGTGACATGTATTATTGAACGAATCAACAGGAAATTTAACAGCAACGAAAACAGCGACGAGTAATAATGAATCGATAGCATTCGCAACAATTGGCAATAGAAACGACCGGCCAACAGACGGTATGATGCACAAAATTGTCCTAATACTTACTTACTTATTAATAGCAGTAGGTGATCTATATTGATTTTCGTATGAAACGCAGTCGCAATTTTACTCGTTCTATTATCCGAAAAATTCAATGATCCGGCATTTCTCTAAGTAATTAGTTCGGACAATGATAGTACTTATATTCTAAATTGACAAGTTTTCAGCAGCACTCCTGCCGATTGCAACGCTAATAACATGTTTCGTCCGTACCGTTAAGCTCAGTGCAGTCCTTAAACCGAGGCCGTCCTTAAACCTGTCAAACATACCGTCCGTATTCAAAGACGTAGTACTTATATGCAGACGGGAAACTTTGATGTTTCACTACCCGCGTGTTCACTCACCGTTCTCCACGTTCAACTCCGCGGCGGTTCTGTAAGACACAGGTCTGCCAAAGTCACTGGCGTCGCTCGGATGCAGCAACAACTGATGGGACGCCCTGGAATGATGTCTCGAGGTGGACACCCGATGCAAATGAACGCTGTTTAGGACGGTATTGCTCGAGGCACGGCTGAGCGCCTCCCTTTGACGAACAGCCTCCTTGTAGATCTTGCAGTACATCACGATCATCACGAGACCGGGGATCCAGAAGGAAACCGAGGAACTAATCACCGCGTACGGTCGATTCACCTCGAACTTGCACACCTGATTCATCGACACACGCACAAAGTGTCAATCTTTCTTTTAATTAAGGGAATTGCGAGGAATTAGTGGTTTACTTTGTATTGCGTTCTTTTTTTTTTTTAAGCATTCGCGTTGTACTTTACGACGCAATTAATCGAAGGTTGGACGTCGTTGTCAGAGGTCGTTGTTATTTTCATCGTGGATCGCGGGATCGAGTCTGTCACGTAGGAGCTCAGGATAGGGCTGATTGTAGAATAGATCGAAGAATATTTTTTAAAGAAACAAATAAACTATCTTGCTTGGAGTTTATATCGGAACTTTGAAAGAGACCGATTCTTTAATGGAATCTTTTATTTCGTTTCTGGTGGTGAAGTCGAATCTTTGACTAATTGGATGGAAAATTCCGATGTGTCGGATATCATGGTAGGATCCCTCTTTTGTGCGCATGTTTAGATATATTCGCGGTTAATATTGATCATGGTTAAGCTAGAACGCTCCCCAATCCTATTCTATATAATTTAACTCATAATAAGTAATCATATAAATTTATAATCGTAAATGAAAGATATTTTTGAAATAAATTTATTCAAGTAACTCGTTATGGATTTTCTAACAAGCTTTTTTCGATTTGGAACGTATTTGAGAACGTTTGGAGTATCTTTGAAAGAAGTTGTACTTGTCCGAATTCTTTTCCCCGCTTCTTTTCTTTAATCTTAAACAATTTTTCTTCTTAATAGCGTGACGAATCGGTCGCCTAATTTCATTAAAACGTTCCGATGTTTCAAGTTGGATTCCATTATTTTTTTTTTTTTTTTAATTTAACGATCGAAAGAAAGAATTTGTGTTTTCTTCTATCACACGTGCTCAAGGAGATTTTGTATTTTATCCTTGCTCTGCCTAAATTAGGCTGTAGCATCGGCTCCTATCATATGTACATGGGTGCATATATATGGCGCATATGGCGCATTTGGCGCATATGGTGCATATACGTACATGGTTTACCCTTAAGTTACGATTGATCATACATGAAAGATATTTTACAGTTGGATGTTGTTAAATTAGAATGGATTTTGCGGTAAAGTCTTCTCTTTGGGATCGACTTGAAGTTTTTGAAAGAAATCTGACAGACTGAGCGGTGGGACCCTCTGTTTCACGGATTCGATAGTGCGCCGAGTTCGAAGCTTCTTACCAATTTCATTGAAAATTTTGATATTTCAGGCTGGTTGGATTCATTCGTGAAACTTGTTCCTTCGAGATTTTATTCGGCTACGCTTGAATCTCTCTGTTCGAACTTGTTCGAGCGCGACCCTTGTGATATTTCGGGTATTTTTCATGCACTTCGATCGAGTTTTTCAACTTTCATTCTCATTCGTTTGTTCAAAAACTTTTAACAAATTGTTTAGATTTTCCCCTGGTTCTTGCTTTCCTCCTTTCGTTTGTATCCTTTCACTTTTCTTTAAAATTCTCTGTATGTATATTCTTTTTAAATACTTTGCGAGTGAAGTCCTTGTTAAAAAAAAATAAAAGAAAAGACAATTAAAGCTTTTATCATTAAAGAAGAATGCTTTGATAGAAGAACGAAACAATACGTTTACAGTTTGACATACTTTCCCGTTTCAACATCCCCCTACCTACGTTTTCTTTACCAGAGGAGCTTTCAGCATTTTTTAAACGTTTAAATCTTCAGCTGCGGCGAATCAAAGCTCCCGAGAAACTCGTCATTTTTTCCTCGTTGAATCTAACATTTTATCCGAACTTGTGTAAATTTCAAGCTATTTAATCGAACAAGTCTAAAGATTTCCTTAACCTTCCTACCATTCCAGACTGTCTCGAAATTGCTTTAGCTCTAATTTATATACACGTTTCCGTGCGGTATTCTTTAAAACGCTGTATTTTCAAACGAATCGTTCTCTATCGTTTTACAAAAACTTTCCTTTTCCAATGTCGTTTTGTGTTATAACCTATATTAATAGAAAAATTGCTCTGAATTATCTCTACGATCATTCTACGTCGCAGCGTATTTTCTACTGCCTGATCGATATCTCTAATATTAATTGCTTTTCCATAAAAGACAACTTGATGCTTTTTAATCAACCGCCACAACCCTAGCGATCGTAACTTTTTTTTTTGAAACCAATCAATCTTGTCAAAAAAAATTACAAGACTCGATGTATAATTTCAAATAATAATGGAATCGTATATATCTTGCTGCGTCCTGCCTTCGAAAGAGTAGAAATGGCTCGGAGAATTAGTATTTAAACAAATTTCAGTGACAATTAGCTTAGGAAGTTGGCTCTATTTTGAACGGTCGGCGTTTAAACTTCAGATTAAATCGTACTATTAATTCGCATGTAAACGCGGTCAATTGAAAGAATACCTTCCCTGTATATCCTGCACGAGTTTCTTTCAATTTTAGTAGGAAGGATATTTCGTAAAAAAAAAAAAAAAAAAAAAAAAAAAAAAAAAAAAAAAAAAAAAAAGAAAAAACAGTACGAGAAACAGTACGAGGAATAGTACGAAAAGAAACTGAAACACAACGATGCAACATTATTTTAATCGATAAAGTCTGCAGAAACCGTTATAAGCGCATAGATTATGGAAGCGCGATAGAGCTACTGTTCGAAGGACAGAGAAATATGAAAGTCGAAGCCACTGGGAGAATTTCGATTAACGGAACGTCCATTGTGCGAACGGTTCATTGTACCTGCTGTATTATCGGAGCAATATATTTCGACCTGCCATTCAGCTCCTTTCCTCCGCGGTATTTTGCGGCAAAACCTCGATTAATCAGAAACTTATTAACCGTAGCTTCGATTATTGGAAAATGATGTATAAACCATGCTATTTTTTTGTTTTTCTTTTTTTTACTACCCACTTTAGCTTTACCACCGCGTTATTTTTAACTACAGTTAACAATGCACCATGACCACCCACTGTTATTGTTATCTTTACATCTCATAATAAAGCTATAACGAAAATAAATAAATAAACAGAGGCAGATATATTTCGTTGAACGTGAAAATGGTAAAAAATATCGATTTTTAATTACCGATGTATTTGGATATTTTATTGATCGTGAAAAACGATGATCCCAGCGAATGCAAGCCGGGAAGCATTCGTGTATAGCGCATTATTGTAAGGATAAGAAAATGATCGAAATGTAAAAATCGGATAATTTCATAGTTGAAAACCTGATGGAGGTTTATGCCCGATACTTCGATTTAGCTATAACATTTTTCGCATAAATATTTTAGTGTATAATATTTCGATCTACTAGAAGACTTCTTTTCGTTTCAAATATTGGTAGAGGGATCTTTTAATACGAAGTACATTGTAGATAAACGAATAGAATACAAAGATACTTTACTTTTAGATACGCGCTAAAAAAGTAAATAACTTACTACGGCTTCTTCTAGACGTCTTTAATCATTTCGTGCTAGTAAACGTAAAGCACGTGTTAGTAAAAGATCTCGCGTCGTTCTCTATAAAATTCTTCTACCCCAATTAAAAGTTGTAGCCGGTAAGAGAATTGCTGTAA